>CDFI01094149.1:0-20395 GCA_000826405.1 Acanthamoeba divionensis | reverse complement strand
CCCCCCCCCGGGTTGTTTGTTGTTAACTGTTCTGTTCTAACTCTTCAGCTTGGTGCTAAAATCAGAAAAAGACTACAACTTGGAGTTCCATCTGTACGATGATGATCTAGTATCAAACGATTACATAGGTACCGTGATGGTGGACCTGTCCAATCTCTATGTGCAGAAGCATCAAAACGTTTGGTACACAGTCATTGGCAAGAAAAATAAATCCAGAGGCGAAATACACCTCAAGTTCCAGGTGTACTTCAAGGAAGGTCTTTGCACCCTTTTCACAGCTGCCTTCTACAAAAGACTTGGCCTCCTTGTTCTGTGGGTATCTCATGCTGTTTAATGGTGGTGTATGACTATGACAGATGTGGAGCGATTATTTTGGCGGAGTGTATATGATTTCTTCGACATCAACAAAGACGGATCCATCACCAAGCTGGAGCTTTCAGGTTTGCTCGAAGGAATTGGAAGCTCTGCAAGCGATGATGAACTTGATCAGCTGGTAATCAATCATTTAATCCTTTGAAGAGAGATTTTTCTTTTGTTCTTTCTGTTTGCATTTATATATTATCATTTTTTTCTTTTTTAGTTTGATCACTTTGATGTGAACAAAGATGGAGAAATTAGCTTTGACGAGTTGCTATCTCAGATTTCAGGCAAGTATACGTGTCGGGGAGTTTTGTTCGCATAAATATCATATTGGCCAGCATGTATGCTCAGATTCAATATTGTCTTTTGTCCACCCAGTCTTGACATATGGCGAACTTCTTCGCTGACCTTTTCTTCTCTTTTCTTTCTTGTTTGATGTTAGGGGATAGCTCCAAGATCGATGACTTAATTAAGAGGCTGTTACCCAAGGACAAGGACCTGCCGTGGAACGCCTTCTTAAAGGCTTCTAACTCTGAGCAAGCGATCAGCTCCTTAGGTGCGACAAATAAACAATTCCCTGCCTGCGGACGGCTAATGAGAATCTCGTTTCATGTGACTTTTTGTAGTATTGAACAGTTGGAATCAGGTGTTAGAGATACCATCGGGAGAAAAAGGTAAACGCAAGGCCGCTGAGATATTTGTACACGACCGGGCAACAGGCAAGCTCGTAGAAGAAAAGATTCCCAACTACATCAAAGTCGCCATGAGGTATTCCCTCCCCCAATTTATAAGCTTTGCTACTTGATTATGATTCCAGTTTAATTTGGATCATTGTACTCCCCCCCCCCAATGGATCTAAGTCGTTTTCCTGATCAAAATAATATAGGCTCATGTATTCTGGTGGTGCGAGGTTCGGTTAGTGTCTTTCTCCACCATATCTTAATTTATTGGTGTTTGATACTAATCTAAAGGGTCTGTGCAGCTGTGGACAGCAAACAAGTAAAAAAACTCTTAAAATCTATGACTATGCAACAGGGAAAGAAATACAATTCTCCTAGTTCCACCAAAGACATCCTTCCTTTTATTTCCTTCCACAACCTTATCACAGAAGAGGTATACGATGAATCCTTCAATGTAAAATTCTGTTCTTTGTTCAGTAGAGAAACAAACAAATAATCAGATGTTGGACCCTCTGGAATCTTTTGGCTCTTTCAATGAGTTTTTCTACCGTAAACTCAAGCCTAGCGCTAGGCCTGTCGCTTTTCCTCTTGATTCAGTACTAAGCTCCTTCCTTGCTTCAAATATATTTTTAATTATACGTACTGAGACATTGGCTACTTGTCTCAGAAAATTGCTGTCTCCCCAGCGGACTCTCGCCTGCATGTGTACCCCACAATCAAGGATGCCATCGATTTGTGGATCAAAGGTCAGAACTTTACCTTGGCGTCCCTTTTACAAGATTCTGAGCTTGTATGATCTTACCCTCCTCCCCTTCCGCTGTTGTCTTGGCACATTTTCAACTATTTATTTATTTATTTACTCACCAAAAAAATGTGCATCTTACATGTAGGCCAGGCGCCATGAAGGAGGTTCGCTGGTGGTTTCACGCTTAGCACCACAGGACTACCATAGGTTTCATTTAACACACTATGTTTCATTCTCCCTAAACACCTACCATATTATATTGAATTAGAATACACCGTGTGACAGGTTCCACGTGCCTGTGAGTGCCACTTTGAGAGAGCCAGTGCCTATCAAGGGTACCTATTACACTGTACGTATGCACACTAGATAGATAGATAGATAGATAGATAGATAGATAGATAGATAGATAGAATATAGTTGTATTTCTGTTACCTGCCTAATCTCAAAGGTGGATCCACAAACATAAACATTCTACCCCCCCCCAAAGGTTAACCCCGTAGCGGTCAACACCAGTGTGGACGTGTATTGTGAGAACAAACGTGTTATATGTCCAATGGACAGCCCTGAGTTCGGTCTTGTCACCTTTGTAGCCATAGGCACGTACAAACCCTTTCCCTCTCCCTCTCCCTCCGCCCACGTCCAAATATTGGATAGAATTTTTTAAGTAATTTTAAGATTTTATTTTTATTTATTTCTATTATCTAACCACCGAATCTGCTGCTCTAATAATAATAATAATAATAATAATAATAACATGTTCGTAATTAATATACTGCCCTTGTCGTCATCGTCATCATTGTAGGTGCCACCATGGTCGGTTCTGTGTGCCTTACTCCTCCTGCGGGCCACACTCTCAACAAGGGAGATGAGCTTGGCTATTTTGGTATGCATCTTTATTATATATAATCATTGATCAACCACCACCACCACCACCACCACCACCTTGTTGTAATGATGTGTGTGTGTGTGTGTGTGTGTTTGGGGGGGGGGTGTACACAGCATTTGGCGGTTCTACAGTGTTGCTGCTATTTGAGCCCGGGCGCATAGTGTTTGATGAGGACCTTGTCGTCAACTCGAGCAAGCCCCTTGAGACACTGGTCAAAATGGGCGGCTCCATCGGTACGTGTGATGTGCACCCCCCCCCAATACAAAATACAATTGATGATCATCACCTTCGTCATCATGATCATCATTATCATCATCTTGCTTCGCTCACTGATCCCCCCCCCCAACAATACCACTGTACGCACACATCGCTGATATTTATTTATTTATTTATGTTCATCATGTCATGCTTTTTTTCTTCATTTACGCCCAAAAGGACGCGCCACCATTTGAAAGAGACAGAGACAGAGAGGAACCACCACCACCACCACCATCGCTAGGTCTCCATAAGAACAATATAATAATTATTAATGTGTTGATAATTGATTCCGCTAATGTGATGTGTTGTGTTGTGCGATCGAGAAACGTTAAAATGTAGTGCTAATTGGGTATTTATATATTTCTGTACACACCAAACAAATCTGATCTAAAAGTAATAATAATAATAAGGTAATATACTATACTATACTATAATAGAGCAACACACACACACACACACATGTAAGTAATAATAACATAAAAGGGTGTGGCCGTCATGCATCCATCCAACGCGCGATCATGATTGGATCCAAAAAAGAGTTTCGATTTCTTCTTCTTCTTCCTTAAGGCTGGTGAAGTCGCAGAGCTGCAGGAGAAGAAAACACTACTGTTTGGGCACCACCACCACCACCACCACAACTGGAGCCAGCAGCAACAGAAGGAGGGGCAATAGTTGGGGAGCCTACTACTAACACACTGTTTGCAGCACTGTTACTATCAGAAGTGGCTGCACAGGACTGTCTTCCGGAAGAGAAAGAGGGCAGGTTGCTAAAGCTGGTGTTGCCATTGTTGTTGTTGCTGCTGCTGCTGCTGCTGTTGCACATCTCTGCATGTTCTTGTACAAGAGGATAGGTCATTGTCCTCTTATCCGACCAGCTTAGCAGAGGAGGGATTGGTCCAGTCATGGACCTTCTCTTTTCGTTGGTTGTGCCTTTTCTTTCAACATGCTGCTGACCTTCTTCCTCTCCAAATGGTTTCTTTTTGCTGTTGGTGTTATTGATTAGGATTCCTCCACTTTTGTTGTTGTTGTCTGAAAAGGATCCATTTTGGTAGTGGACAGGATCTCGTGAAGCAAGGAAGGAAGGTGCTACTCCATTAAATGAGAGTTCAAAGCAGTTGAGGATGAAGTCCTTGAGGGGAGCTTTGCAGCTTTTGACGAACTTGTCGTTGATTGTTCGCGATGTCTTCGGTCTGATGGGTGGAGTGATAGCCAGAAGGGCACCTGTGTCTATCTTTGTAACTTGGTACTGGTACCAAAGAGAATTCTTGCCCCCTTTTTCTTTTTTACTGACCTTGATGACGTAGGGGATGTTGAAGGAATGCTTGACCTGTTCCACAATCTTCCAAGAGGATGTACCCTCTTTCCTTTTGATGGCTATGAGGAGCACTTCATCCCACACACTTGCTGGCGAACAGTCGAGAAGCAGCTGTCCATCTATCTCCAGCGCAATCTCTTGGGCCTCATTGTCCCAATAAGCGCTGTAGACTGGAGTGTTGTGGTGCCAACGCACGACGAAGCTTTGTAAAGTAAATCGCATCATCACCCTAGGAGACAGGTCGCAGGTCGAACGAGATGATAGAGGAGACGAACTGCCATGGGCAATGTCATCGTGACTGCTACCTGAACGAGGAAAATGGTGATGCAGGAGAGGAGAGGGATGAGAGGGTTGAAATGCTTGCTGACTGTACAATGGGGAAGATGATGCTTGGCTCTGGTGACGCTTTAAAGGAGGCGACCCTGATTGAGAAGGATCCGGCAAACAAAAAGCCACCTGTCCTCTTGACTTGTAGACAGCCTTGCCTCTGGGTACCAGTTTTTGTGTGGGAGGATCATAGGAGAGGAATGCATATGCCCGTGCCCTTGAGCTAACATATTCATCGCTTGAGTTGTCGATGGCCTCATTGTTCCCCCCCATGCTGCTATTGTTGTTGCTTTCTTCTTCTTTCTCGTCCTTACCATCACTGCAACGATCTTTTCCATCTTCAGCTGAATCCCCTTCACTGGAATGAGATTTGTCGTAGTTAACAACAACCATGGGGCTGCCACCAGAGTTGGTCATATCTAGTGTCTTCTGTTCTATCGTGGAGGCTGCCTCAATCTTCTCTAGCCCATTTAAGCTCTTCGAGTTAAGTCCCAAAGCCAGAGGTGGCAGCACTTGTCCAGGCTTTTGAGTTTGTCTGGCCCTTGGCGAAGAAATGGGTGAAACTGGCTTCGGCTGCTGGTGGTGTTGATCTTGATTATGTGGCTGGGGTAGATAGAGTATGTTTGAAAGATTGGTTAAATAAATTGAAGCAAGTTTGCCATTTTCTCCCAAACCTAATAATTTGCCCCCACATTCTTTCACTTTGTTACCTACCTGAAACTGAAATGATGTTGAGTGGATCATGTGAAGCTGTTGTTGAATCTGCTGCTGCGTCTTCAGTATGTGAGGAAGTTGAAGCCTCGAAGGTTTTGACCCCTCAACAACATCAGGATCATCTGTTCTCTTCTGTACTTGAGCTTGCTGTTGTTCCGTAAGCGGTTGAAAGGAGGAAGAGGATGAAGTTATTGGGAGGAAGCTTGGTGGAGGTCTATGTGCAGCAGAGGTTTGCTGAGATTGGAGTTGAGGCATTTGCTGCTGCTGCTGCATAAACTGTAACTGAGACTGAGTGCTATGGAACATGTGGTAATGTGTCTGAGTGTTGGGAGAGAAGCTGAAAGGCTCATAGAGGTGGCTTATCTTCTCGTTAGCCAGGCAGGGTGCTTCTTCTAATTCCATTTCTTCATCAATCTGCAAGATTCTTTCGTCACTATACATCCTTCTAATCGTAGGAGGTCCAAGATGGGCCTCTCTGCTTTGGTTGAGGTTTACATTCTCTCTAGTCCAGCGCAGGCTCTCCGTGGTGCTATCATCCTCTTCGCTGGAGTCTTCTTCTATCACTTTCAACTCATTATCTGTGTCCTCATCAGAGAGGCTACTGCTCAGGGAGTTGCTTAATGAGCTGAGAGAACTTAATGAACTTCCACCACTATTTTGACTGTAGTTTTGTACACTTAGTGTGGCATTATCGCTACTCATTCCACTGTTACCATCTCCTAATCCTCCAGCTACGCCAGTGGCACTGCTAGTACTAGCACTGGGGGCTGAGGAAAAGGCCAAGGAAGACGTTGGGATTGGCTGGCTGGTTGTTGTTACAAAGGGGAAGACCCTGCCTCCATTGCTATTTCCTCCTCCAGATAGAGTGCCACCACTTCCACTTGGGGCTCCACGGCTAGGAGCCACAGTGTCTCCTGCTGTGATGACATCCGCAGATATATTGTTATTATATTATTGCTGTTATATTATTATATTGGACAAACTAGTATTATTATTTTGTTTTAACTCGACATACCTGGTCCCAAAGTGTTCACTAGTGCTGAATTGGTTGAGGAGCTAGTGGGATGCTGCTGAATCTGTTCCTTATCCCTCATAAGATCTTGGCTAATCAAAGATGGAGGGAGTCCCGCTATGTTAGGGGCGTTGTGGTTAGCCGCAGTGGAGTTGTGTTGGCCATTGTGGGCAGGCCAAGAGGAACAAGAAGTGGAGGAGAAGGAGGAAACAGATGAGGAAGAAGACAACATTGCGTTATTCTGGAGATCACTGAAGTTCATATCAGCAGACTTTTCCACTACAGCTTCACCAGAAGAAGAGGAAGTGGGCACCATGAAGGGGTTGGCGTGTTGGTGCTGACTCTTGACTGAAAAGCTGGCTTCTCCCTCGCTGTCAATGTTGACCATCACCTGTAGTACATCGAACCCTCGGGGTCATTTACTAAAACAGTTCTACAATGAACAGGAAGAGAGTGAACGTACAGCTTTGTTAAGTTTCACATTTCCAGCCTTGATTTCCAGATGCTTGAAGGCATCCATTGTGATGAAAATGGTCCAGTCTTCGATGTTTA
Organism: Acanthamoeba divionensis; assembly: GCA_000826405.1. NCBI lineage: Eukaryota > Discosea > Longamoebia > Acanthamoebidae > Acanthamoeba > Acanthamoeba divionensis. Next base: position 13,546 of record CDFI01094149.1, on the reverse strand, counting down.
TAGCTTGCACCCGCTGCATATATTTCTTTCAAAAATATGAAAAATCATAAACTCCTGGGAGGCGGGTTCCCTCTGGTCTCAGCAACAAGGGAGCAGATAAGTGGGCCAAGGTAATGTAACCAGATGAGTGTGTGTGTGTAGGTGTAGGACTTGATGACGGCTGGAGGTGTGAAACCACCGGTGAACCTTTTTGTTGGTGAGGCCCGCCTGGAATCTACTCTGGTAGCAAGGGTACAGAAAACACACCAGCACACACAGCACCACTGTGTGTTTCTTTGACGAACAGCCAGAGCTCAAAATTACCAAAAGAGAGAAGAGATCATCGCTGCACACCTGTGTGGTGTGTGTGTGTGGGCACAAAACGTGAACCCTTTCTCCGCAGATTGACAAAAACAGAGTTTAAACGAACGAAAAAGGGAAAAAAGGCACCCCCCCCCAGAAAACGAAAAGGCGGGGGGGGTGGACTCAAAAATTTGTTTTCCTTTTTTGGGTTTTGGCATTTTGAAACAAATTTCCAAAAAATTCCATAAATATAATTTACAACAAATAAAAAAGGAGGAAGTAGAAGTGGGGGGGGGGATGTTGAGGCGCTACTACCCCCCACCCTGCACACACATTCCACAGATACCCCCCTCTCTTGTTTTCTTTATTTCAGAAAGAGAGCTCTCTTCCATCTGTGTATTGACTGGCGAAGAGACACCTTGCTGCTGGCTTTTTGGGGTTTCACAAAGCAGTGCTCTCAATTGTTGCGAATTGAAGGTTCTGTCCTCACATTCGGGTTTGAATGAAGAAAGCAAATAGCAACGATGTCAAACTTACCAAGGCAGACAAGAAAACGAAGAGAAAGATCAAAATCAAGTTTGCCATTGTGATCAAATCTCTTTTTAATCTGTCCCCAGCGCTGAATGATTCATTGATTTCTTTAGAATGGAAAAGAGGGTCTCGCAAAACTAACAAGGTAAACTTCTTTTTACAAAGCATCTTTCCGCATACAATCTATTGGCCAATTAAGCTGCTCTTGTAGGGTGAGACAGAACAAATAAAGGTGCGCAATGGGGCGTTACAGTGGAAGCAGCCACAGCTGGTTCTTATCCAAGCCACGCTATTGCAATACCCCAACGTACAGCAGTTTGAACAAAAGACTATTCAATTCGCCGTCAAGCAGGTACTCATCCCTCAAAGAATTTGAACATGTTCACAAAAAAATTGATTTTTTTTTTATTGGAAACAGCTGCCTGACGGAAAAAAGAAAGGACTCACCGTATCCACCTTTGAAATCGATTTGGGCCAATACGCCATCGACAGGTTAGTGCTTCCCCCCCCCCTAAACAGTTTGAAACATGGGCATTTGGAACTGCCTGTGAATTCATGGTCACCTGAGTCCGTGGATAATCTTCTCCACACAGAACTGATGCAGCAGTGGACCTGCCCATTGTGCCGAAGCCGTCCAAATCAAAAACTGCTGTACCTCCTCCACCAATTCCACCCACAATCTCGGTAAGGTGACCCCTTTCTTACAAGTCCATCAAATCCATTGTTACATTCTTCCCCCTAACCGTATACTTGCGATCTACTGCACGTTCGTAGCTTCAAATAAAGGCTGACTGGCTCAAAATTGATGGGAAAAAAATAGTCAACCGGTATTATATCCAGCCCTGTCATTTTTTGTCGGAACTTGTTGAAATTGATCGATGTGTGCATAATGGTGGTTGAGTGTAGTAAGAAGCCAGCTACAGGCAGTCCAGGCAATGAGGACGACTATGACCTGCAGACTGACAACGAATCCGAATCCGAATCAGACTTTGATGACGAATCCGAATCCGAATCTGAGTCAGAATTTGATGTACGCATTTTCCGTGTTTGTTTCCCTATCAGATTATTTGCTGAGCCGGTTATTACGGTCTGTTGGCAGGACGAGGATGACAGCGAAGAAGAATCCAGCAGGAAATCTAGTAAAAGCAGGAAAATTAATGAAGAAAGAGGCACGGATGTATCTTACTCTCTGGACTACCCCGTTTTAAACTCTGCCCCAATTCCCCAAGCCCAAGAGGGCACTGCTAACAAATCCACAACTAAGGGTATTTGTCCCTGACTTTAAAGCATAAGTTTTTTCTCATCTTGTTCCTTTTTTTCAGGAGGAGGGTTGCGTCCTTCTCAAGTTTACTCGTACCTCTAATGTTTTTTTTCTCATATCTTAAGGCAAGGATATTGAAAAGGAAATTAAGCAACTTGAAAAAAACTATAAACAGATAAAAAAGGAAGTGGAGGAAAGAGACGAATTGTGCTTTCAGTTAGTTGAGCTTAAGAATAGACTCGAAGGCAAAAAGACTAAAAGAGAAATAGTGGGATTCAAAGAACTTAAGAAGGAGCTTACGGACCTCAAAAAGTGGATAGAAAAAAAAGAGGAAGAGGCCAACAAATCTGTCAAAAGCAAAACTTTGGAGGGCGGAGCGAAGGGCAAGGCCAAAACTGATGAGCAGCCTCCAGAGTATTTTCATTACCCTGTTTTCTTAGTTAGCAGAACAACCTTATCTTTTGAGTGTAACACCCCCCCCCAATTCATTACAATATAGTGAGGCAGACAGAAAAGAGTTAGAGTCATTGAAAAAAAAACTGAAGGACAAGGAAGACCAGCTATTGGCTGTTCAGAAAGAGTCTGAAGCCAAAGACGATGAGATTCAAAGGATGAACGAAGCTATGGAGTCCCTGACGAGGCCTAATAAAGCAGGTATCTCTTTTTCTTCTTGCTTTGACCTCACCGACTCGGTCTTTAAAAAATTGAATAACGTGTGATCCTTGTTGGTTGTTCAACTTCTTTGGACATATTTATATAGGAACTGTAAAGCTGACTAATACTCAGCTCAAAACAATGAGTGGTGAATTGAGAATTAGAAAAGAGCTTGAATTGGAGAAAGAAAAATTGAAGCAAAAAGAAAAAGAATTAGAGTCCATTACCAAGTCTTTGAAACAAAGAGATGAAGAAACGAAGAAGTTAGTACATAAAAATGAAAAGATGAAGAAAAAGATGAAGAAATTGCAGGAAGAATTTGATCAGAAAAAAGAGGAGTTAGTAGGATTGAAAAAAATGGAAATGAACTTGCAAAAACTTGGTGGAGGAAATAATGGCTTAATGGAAACAAATGGAGATAAAAAACTTGATGATGAGCTCAAGTCGGGAAACGCTTTACGGTTTAAAAAGGTTCTCAAAAGAAGCAATGATAGCGATGACGACAAGAACAATGCAGAAGCACCACCAGCTGACGATGAAAGTTCAGCCAAAGTTATGAAAAGGGAAAAACAACTGGAGCCTGACAAGGTTCATCCCTTCTACTCGTATCTAATTTTTTAGTCTGTCTCCACAGTCTTCTTCTATTTCCTTTGCATCACTAATTTGTTCCCTCTTTGTTTGACAATCATTTTGGTTCTGCTCTGATGATTTCATTATCGGATATGTAACAAGTATTAAACAAATATTTTATTACCAAATTGCAGGAGAAGGTCTCCTCTAGCCCAACCCTTTCACCATCATCACAGTCCACAATTACAACGGTTATCAAAGGTCGTTACCTTGTCGAAGGCTCACTCACCAATAGTGCCACAGTACCCACCACGAATAGTAGTATCAACAACGCTTCCCTACAAACTCTTAGACAGCAAGTAGAAGAGTATGAGGTAACCACAACCTGTTGTCACTTCAATTCAATTGTATATGAGTTTGCCAATCGGTTTTTCTTCATTAAAATTTTTATCCAACACATATGTTATCGGTATCAGGTTTTGGAAAGAACTATCTACTGCGCCAACATAGATAAATACTTTCCATATGAAATCGCTCTTGAAGTTAGTTTCAAAATCGATCTTTCCGCTTCTGTGGATTCTCTGGCTGACGAAGGTATCTTCCGTGAATTTGTTTCCAGGCCGTCCTTAACCAACATCAAATTTTTAATCCCAATATATAATATAGGTGCAGGAAAGGTGCGATGGACGGCGGGCATTCCAGTTGCAGCTAAAGAGTTGTTTATTTTCCTGCGGGAAAATCAGGCTCTCAGCTCCACTCATCCTAATCAACCGCTCCTCCAGCGTATCATTAATGCTCTCACAGTGACTACTGAGGTATCTATTCCCAATTCTCTTGCTTTGTACGTCTCATTGTTCATATTTTCTGCATTTATTTGATTTACTAGAGGAGTAGTAAAAACCGTGCCGTACAGTGCTACTGGCTGTCGTTTATCACATGTCTCTTGCAACAGGTGAATCATTTCTACAAAACCAAAGAGTTTACTCTATATTTCTCCTTTTTACTCACGTTGCATGCAAACTATGTTTAGTTGACAAACGACAGACAGTTATCTATCCTATCGTCATTTGACGATGATCTTGTGAAGCAGCTGCAAAGTATTCAAAACAATGGCATCAACTTCGAGGTCAATTCTTTAAAAATATTGCGTAAAAAAGAAGAACTGCCAACACATTTTCTGCGCCAGGTTCAGATGCTAGCCCTAAGGCTATATTCCAACTTGCGAAGCATGCTCTATGAGCAGATCATCCCACACCTGCTCCCTGCCATTTTGGGGCAGGCAAGCATTTTGAAAAGCCCTTCCTCTTCATCTCCATCAGGCAAAAGCACACCACCTCCCCAATTGTATAAGCCAACTACTCCTCAGGAAATTACTAAGGCCCTAGCCGCATTTTTGGAAGATTTGGGACGCAATTTTATTTATCCCTCAATTGCCTCCCAGTTTATCATCAGCTTATACAAATCCATTAATGTTACCCTCTTCAATGCCCTTTTGCAAAGGTAAGTTTTTGTTGTTGTTTAGCAAGCTAGCTAGCTAGTACTTCCAGCCACTGCGTCTCAGTGTTTATAATTCTATATATACCCTCTCCTTGAAGGAAAGAGCTTTGCACGTGCTCCATTGGCTATCTGATCAGGTTTGGGCTAGCGCAGCTGACTGCTTGGCCATTCGAAACCCGGCCAGTGGCTTCTACTTCTTTATCGCCTGACTCTACTTCGGGCACTATCTCAACAAGCCAGATTTACTTTGACCTTCTAGACCCCGACAAGATCATGTATGCAACAAACACAAGATCTCTCTTTTTGGTTTTTCTTTCGTGGATGTCAACTGTTTGATGTGCATATATAGGCAGCAACTGGCGATGGTGACTGAAGCAGCTGGATTGCTGGTTATGGACAAGCACCACTTGGGCACTGAGGAAGCTCTATGCAAAGCTGTACCCTCGATTCATCCTGTTCACATTCAAATGCTCCTTAGTGCCTGGCGCCCCGATGAGTACTTTTCTTTGATCTCTCTGCATATGGAGGTGGTTGGTGCAAGAAGAGTGAAAACGCATATGACTAATTTCTTGAATAATAATAATAATTAGGCTGTCGCCAAATGCACTACAGGAAAAGACCAAAGCTCTTCTGCAAAAACTGATATCCAGGTAAAAGAGAAGGAGAAGGAGAAGAAACAAAAAACATCTTTCAACCCTCCTCCTCCTCCTCCATCATCATCATTATTATTTACATACTTTTTTAAACCGCCACGCACGCACACCAGGGATCCCACTGTGCCGCCACCTCTTTTGAAAGATGACTGGGGGCCGCCATCAGTGAGCCTGCCCACTACTGATATTCAGATAGCAGCAGAGCAGCCCTGCAATCCTGGTGACTCACCCTCATTGCTGTATCAAGAAAAAAAAATCCAGCAACAGCAGTCTGTGCGACCCAAACAGGAGGAGAAAGAAACTCCCCTCTCATTTGGTTCTACTATAGAGGGCGAGAATGAGTTGCTCTAGTAGCAAGCAGCAGCACATGTGTTGGCATCATTTGATTAAACACAATTTTAATGAGGACTAAAAACTGATTCTCTGTTCAACAATTTGCTGCAGTGCTTTTCTGTGCTATTAGCTTCTTATGGTGCTGATAAATGTAAATTATTTATTAATTGAAAAATCAGGCTTATTGTAACAGGGCACACTAGACAATGGTGCTAAACACATTTCTTGTAGATTGTGTGCTTGGCTAGAGAAGAAGCTAACAATGTTGTTTTTACACTTTATAATGACTGTGTCTTGATATATGACTAAAGAATTATATATAAAAGTGTCTTTATATTACTTTTAATTCTGTACTACTATATAGCTTTGTTTTAACCTTCAACCTTCTAGTTTTAATTTTAACAAGATTAAAATTAGCTATATTAGTACTCTATTAACCAGTTTAGCTCTCTTATAGTATAAAGCTCTTTATGAATCTAATTCTTCTTACTTAGATAACTATATTAAGTTTATAAAGAAATTTAAAAATGCTTTTAGTGATCTTTATATTATTGAGAACTTATAAAGAGACTTAAGGTCTTGTACTCAAGGGAACAGACCTGTCTCTGCTTATGCTGCTAAGTCAAAAGGATTACCTTAGATACAGGTTTTAATAAACATGCTTAGATGTCTTTGTTTAAATCAGGGCTTAATTTAAAAGTTAAAGACCATTTGGCCTATGTAAGTACCTCAACTTCATTTGAAAAACTAATCTCTGTTGCTTCTAAAATAGATCAGAGACTGCAAGAAAGGCATTTAGAAAGAAAGCAAGAGTCATATAATATGTCTCAGACCAACCTCAGACAACACAAGCCTGCTTTTTACAATTTTTTAGCCAAGCCCCCTGTCCCTTATAATTTTGCTTTAAAATGCCTTTCTTGCAGTCTCTGATCTATTTTAGAAGCAACAGAGATTAGTTTTTCAAATGAAGTTAGGGTACTTACATAGGCTAAATGATTTTTAACTTCTAAATTAAGCCCTGATCTAAACAAAGACATCTAGGCATATTTATTAAAACTTGTGTCTAAAGCAATCCTTTTGAACTCAGCAGCATAAGCAAAGACAGGTCTGTTTCCTTAAGTACAAGACCTTAAGTCTCTCTGTGAGTTCTCAGTGATATGAGGATCACTAAAAGCATTTTCAAATTTCTTTATAAACTTAACATAGTTATCTAAGTAAGAAGAATTAGATTTATAAAGAGCTTTATACTATGAGAGAGCTAAACTGGTTAGTAGAGTACTAATATAGCTAACTTTAATCTTGTTAGAATTAAAACTAGAGGGTAAAAGGTCAAAACAAAGCTATACAGCAGTACAGAAGTTTTTAAACTCCTTTCTGTTACCTGAAAACTTGTCAGAAGTTGAAATTCTTGACTCTTTGACCTTGAATATAGGGGGTAAGATTGAAGCCTGTTGAGCTTTAGCCACTTGAGTTTTAAGAGCTGTTACTTCAACAAGCAAAGCTTAAACAGTTTAGATAACAAAAGAAAGGTAGATAAAGGAATACAAGATCTTTAAGAGAGCTAGGCTCAAATTAAAGTGATGGGATAAAACTAAAAATGGCTGTTAGGATGAAATTCCTAACAAAGTAGAGATGGAAGTGGAGATAGAGATAGAAATAAAAATGAAGATGATTTTTGTTAAAAAAGCAAAGGCAAAGATGAAGATGAAGATGATTCTTATTGAGCAATGAGCTGTTTTTTTTAAATAAGTTCTTACTTTAACAAAGAAATATCAGATAATAAATCAGTAACATTTCTTTGCTCATCTCTTTTAACAATCTTTTAAACTAATAGTTTAATTTTTTTTTATATCTTAAAGAACTCTTGCCATACTTTGGCAAGTTGCAGTTGTAGGTCAGGCAATGACAAAGTGTCTAACAGGGGCTGAGGCAAAGTTAAAGGTAAAGAAATCTAAAAAAAAATGTTTATAATTAATTATAATTAAAAGCATAAATTATTATTTAAGTACCTGACTTGTCAGCTGGCAAGAAACTTGTAAAAGCAAAGCAGCACCTCTTGGCCCTCTTCTTTCAAGCCCACATAAACATACAGTAATACATATATCATTTCTAGCTAATTTTTTTATTGATTAAAAAGTGTTTAAGCTTTTTAATATCATCTCTAACTCTAATTTCAAAATTGATCACTGGAAAATGTTTAACTCTCTCTGAAGCAATTACAAAAACATATATCTTTTTTTTAAAGTTAATATATTTATATTTGATAATAAATAAAAAGTTAGTCTTGTTTTTAATGTACTTTATATATATATATATTATCATATCTCACTAACAAGTTCCCTAATGCTTCATTCTATTATATGTAAAGGTTCATAGTATAAGGCTCACCTTTTATAGGTGAAGCACAGAAGGGCATTTTTTAAATCTCACTTTACATTAGGCTTTTTAACAATATAACTTAAAGCTACAGTAACTAGCCACATATTTAAAGAGCCTTTATATTGTAAGATATTGGCAATTGAAGATCCTGCCTTTCATCCTCTTTCTTGGAGAGAATTTAGATAAGTTTACCTTCAATCACTTATAAATTGTTAATAATTAACTTGTAATCTCTTAAGTTTTTTAAATTTAGAAAGTTTGATGATTGAGCAGTACAGGAGCTTTTATGGCAAACTGTATTAGATCACCCACAATATAACATTTCCAAGCTTGTTGAAAAACTACATCTTCTGGAGCTAGATGTTAATTGAAATTTCATCTTATATATTTTTCAAAATTGACTATAGAGCTGAAAAAAGCCTACTCATTTACAGGTACAAAAATTCACTCATAAAAATCTTTATTATTACTTTGTGTAGATCCTCACAATTTGTGATATATCATAGATCTAATTAAAATTTTTAAATGAATCTCATTTTTTTTTTAAGACCTCAGAAGGAGTTTAGTTGCAGGCTCTGTTGATTGTAGATAATGCTTCAATTCACTTTGGAGCAGCAACTTGAGAAGAGCTCTATACTGTTGAACAACTATAGAGTAAGATATTTGTTTCTTCTAACATATAGCCTTAAACTGAATCCATGTGAGCTTGTCTTTGCTGTAATCAAATGTTTTATCAGAAATTACCATAGGGCAAGAAATGATCTAACAAATTTAATTTTTCAAAGTTTAGCATTATTAAAAAATAAAAGAAAATTAATTTATTTTATTTCAACCTCCCCCATTGTAACTCCCTCTTTAAATTCTGGCTCTGATCCTGAAATCTAGCTTTTCACCTTGGTAGGTTAATCTAGGATTTATTTGGGTCTTTGGCTGAATCAAAACTCCACCTTGTTAATTTAAGTAAACTCTAATTTCCTTTTTTAGCACATCAGGTTGATATATGTCACCTTTAAGAAGAGTGAAAAAGGTCCAAGGAAGCTATAAAACAGGCCACACAACAAAAAAGAGACCTTTGTATGCACAGGAAGGAGCAAACAGGTATATACAACATGTTTTTTTTTTCTTTTTTCTTATATTACAGTGCAATTTATTCAAATCTTTAGATAAAAAACAACTCACTCCAATGATGTTAGCAATGGGAAAGTTGGTTAAAATCTCATAACAAATAGGTTAAGGAGGCTCAGGCTTAGGGTTAGGGTTAGGGGTTTAGGGTTAAGGTTAAGAAGGCAGTATGTTTAAAAAAAATTATAAAATATTTATTTATTTATTCATTGACACATAGGTGTAGAATAGTCACTGTGAAAATTATATTGATTTTCACTTTTACTTTCACTCTTATTTTCTTCTTTCTCTTCTTCTTCTTCTTCAACTTTCTCTTCTTCCTCCTCCTCTTCCTCTTATCTTCTTCTTCTTTTTCTTCATCACTAAGATAAATCTAAGATGAAGATAAAGATGATGAAGATGAACAAGATTTTTAAAAAGCAATGAGCTGCTTTTTTGAGCAACTTCTTGCTCTAATAAATTAATCTTAGTTAATAACTTATTTTTATTTCTCTCTTCATCTCTTCTTGCAATCTTTTGTTTAACAACTTTAATTGTTTGTTGTACCTGAAACAATCTTTGATGCCTTTAAGCCAGCTGCAGTTACAAGTCAGGTAAAGACATAGTGGCTAACATCAATGAAGTTGGCTCACTAAACTCAGTTGTTGACAATGGAATCTGATTGTAAAGAGAGATTTAGTTAATTTATATTAAAAAAAACACAAATTAACTTTTAATTCACTAATACATACTCTACTAGCTGCCAGCTGATGAGACACTTGGAGAAGTAAAGCAACACCTCTTGGCCCTCCTTCTTCAAGCCCCATTAATCAATTAGTCATTTTTAAAAAGAGCTCCATTCTTCAAAAAGCCTCCTGTAGCAAAGCTGCTATCATTGTTGCTGACCTGGGCTCCTGTACATTGTTTTGAGAAGATTTTCTCTTTCTTGAATCAATAAAATCAGCAAATTAGAAATTAAAAATTAAATTAAAAAAAAAAGAAGAAATCAAACCTTACTCCTTCTTGAGCAATTGAAACAAGTGCATCTCTTTTAGCATTTGTTTGAGCCTCTTCAGCCTAGAAGTTTGTCTTGTTAAACACATGTTGAAACTTAAAGGTATCAGTCAGGTTGACTTAGGCAAAGCACCTCTCTTTAGCTCTCACTTCTTGATACCTTTAAGATGCTTGCTTGGTCACATCCTTTGACCTTTTTTGTTCTTCTTATACTTGATGTAAATCCACCTGGTGTGTTAAAAAAGGAAAATTTCAAATTGTTAGTTTTTTTTTCTGCTTGGCTGAGGTCAGCAACATGTTGGCCTGACAAGAAACATTCTTGTTGCACAGAAGAATAGAGAGGATGAAAAATTGTAAAAACTTCTTTTGTTTTAAGTTGGACATTGAAGCTATAAATGCTCACTAAAGACATAGACATGATCTTCTCCAATGAAAGGTTCCCACATGAAGAGACAAAAGTATTCACATCTCTTCAGTCTACTTTTCTTGCTTTGAAGATGATATCTGGCAGCCTTGATGCCATCTCTAACACTAGTACAATGTCATTTTATAAAAAAAATTTTACCTTTGAGCCTTTCTTCTTATCTAAAAAAGAAAAATGATAAAATGATAACTCCAACAATGACAACTTGTTTATCCATTATTTTCACACATCACACATCACACTCATACACACACAATGCCTGAAAAGCTTGTCTATATATAGAAATGAGATCAAAGTTTAAATTTTAAATGATTGGTCTAAAGCAAAGTTTAACTTTGACTTTTTATTGATGTTAAAGTCTAAAGCAAAAGTTGACTTAGACTTTTTGCTGATGTCAAACAGAAGTTAATTATTCAACTTTTACTTGATCTTTAATTTAAAAAAGTGTTTATAAAATGAAAAGCTCTGCCTTTTCAACTTTGACCTAAGCTGAGACTGCTTGTTGTTGTGTTCACTTCAAGTGGCACCCACCTCTTGTGGCAAAAAAACAAAACTGCATGTTGATGCTGGCTAATGAGGCTGGTTGGCTAACTATACTTCTGGCCCAATGACTGAATTCTAAGTAAGTGGCCTTAAGAAGTATAAGAACACAAGACAAGCTTACATGGATTCAGTTCAAAGCTATATGTTAGAAGAAACAAATATCTCATTCTATAGTTGTCTAACAGCATAAAGAGCTCTCTCCAAGTTACTGCTCCAAAGTGAATTAAAGCATTGTCTACAATCAAAAAGTCTCCTTGGTCCTTGGTCCTTGGTTGTTTTTCATTGGCCTAAAAATATCTGAAGGCCTTTTGTATTTAATTGTTTTTAAAAAAACATTAATAAGAAATATTTAAGGAAAAAGAAAGTACTACCAAGTAAAACATAAAATAAATGTGCATAAATTCTTTTTATTATATTATTCATTTAATACAAGAAGAGTAAAAAAGTCACTCTTAAAGCAGCTTTTTTCAAGCAAATTCTTGCTCCAATAAAGAAATGTCAGACAATAATAAATCAGTAGCAATCTCTTGAACTAATAGCTTTCCTGGACCTTTTTAGCAGTGATCATAATGCCATCTTCAACTCTAACTTCAAAATCAATCACTGGAAAACATTTACACTGTAACTCTCTCCAGAGCAATCTGTTCTCACACTTGAGCAGATTTGGTTACAGTTGTAAAACAAAGAGGAAAAGGAGAAAGAGGAGGCATCTGTACTATACTGTAGCTGGTGTGACATACAGAGAGAAACAAAAGAGACTAAAAAAATTCTGATCCAAAACATAATAAACATGAAATGGAAACTTATGTTTCAAGTAGTTAACTTTGTTTATCACCTTAATTTTGTTTAACAAATTTTTAAAATACAAAAATTACAAAAACATGTATCCCTTTTTTAAAGTCAACATGTCTATATTTGGTAATAAATAAAAAGTCAGTCTTATTTTCAATGTACTTTTCAGAAATATCTCACTAACAAGTCCTCTAATGCCTCATTCTATCATACATAAAGGTCTGTTTGATAGCTTAAGGCTCACCTTTTGCAGGTGAAGCACAGAAGGGCATTTCTAAAATCTCTCTCACCTTGCATTAGGCTTTTTAACAGTACAACTTGGAGCCACAGCAGCTAGCCACATATTTGGAGAGCCTTTGCACATTGCATCTTGCCTTTCATCCTTTTTCTTGGAGAGGCTTTAGGTAAGTTTACCTTCAATCACTTATAAATTATTAATTAACTTTTAATCTTGTATGGTTTCTTAAGTTTGGAGAGTTGAGTGATTGAGCAGTATAGGAGCTTTTATGGCAAAGTTAGTTTAGATCACCCACAATATAAGCTTCAAGCTTGTTGAAAACTCTGGGGCTAGATGTTAATCAGAGTTTCATCTTGCACATTTTTTGAAATTGGCTGTGGAGCTGGAAAAAGCCTACTCATTTACAAGTACAAACATTCACCCAACTAAAAATCTTTGTTTTTACTTTGTGTGGATCCTCACAATTTGTGATGTATCATGGATCCAACTAAAATTTTTAGATGAATCTCATTTTTCTTCTCAAGATCTCAGAAGGAGTTTAGTTGCTGGCCCTGTTGGGCAAATGTTTCACAACTGTACTAGAATTTGCTCAAGTGTGGGAACAGATTGCTCTAGAGAGAGTTAAACATTTTTCAGTGATTGATTTTAAAATTAGAGTTGGAGATAGCATTAAGAAGCCCAGGCACTTTTTAATCAGTAAAAAAATTGGCTAGAAATGATGTATGTATTGCTGTATGTTTATGTGGGAGGTTTCAATAGGTGAAGATTGTTTTTGTGCCTTTGTTAAACATTTATAGACTTAGTGCCCTACTGAGAACAAACAAGGTAAGTAGTATTTTATTTTTGTACAATATATGTGAAAAATGCTGACATATGCTTATTTCCTTTTTTAGCACATCAGGTTGATATATGTCACCTTTAAGAAGAGCAAAAAAGGTCCAGGGAAGCCATAAAACAGGCCACACAACAAGACAGAGACTTTCGTTCAAAAGAAAGATGCCTGGCCCACATCAACCTTACTCATACACTAAGCTTTCAACATGCCATCAATGAAACCAATTTACAAGCAGAAGAAGTGAGAGCAAGTGCAGAAAGAGATACATTAGTGTCTATTGCACAGGAAGGAGCAAACAGGTACATACAACATGTTTTTTTTTCTTTTTTCCTGTATTAATCAAGTTTATTTTATAGACAAAGAAGAAATTCTAGATGCCAAGGTCCACAGCAATGGTAGCAGCTTTACCACAAGATGCTGTCAGAAGAGTGGAGATTTT
>CDFI01094112.1:0-11124 GCA_000826405.1 Acanthamoeba divionensis | reverse complement strand
ATCAGACGTTCCACAGTGGCTCGCACAGCATGAATTCTTTTTTTCTCTGTTTTTGCTTCGTCAGTTTGGGGCTGTTTGGGCGGTGTCCAAAATCGTGCATCCATGTGATAGGCTCGGTCGGCCAATACTTTTTCGTCGCAGCCCAACTTGGGAAGGAGGTATTTTCTGGCAATGGTTATGTCTGCACCTGCTCCCTTAAATGGTCCAGCTACATTAATGATTCGAGGAACTCCAATGGCAGAAGTAAGTTGATATTTAAGTCCATGGGTGTGGTACTCACTGTTCCAATATTCCCATGGACTTAAATAAGGTGTGTTAATTCTTGTAAATGTAGTGTCTACAATACAAGAAGGAACCACATAAGACCACTTCTGCCAACGGTCCTGCAAAGTACACTAAAAAAAAATTAATTAGTTAATTAAAATAATAATTAAAAAAAACAAAAATAATATTACCTCTGGTAAACATTTGTTAAGTAAAGAAATTCCAAGTTTTATATTTTTTTTTAAAGTTTTTTTCTCACAATGTAAGTGAGCTGCTCCAAAATCAAAAGATGCAGGAGCAACTTTTAAAAAAAATAAAACTTGTAATAAATGCAAAGGTGTAATCTTAGTAGTCTCAGGTTGATTTACAAGAATCAAATGCCAAACTTCATTAATTTGTTGAAGAGAAAGACCAAAATGACTACGAAAGACACGTTCTGTTTGAGAATATGTTATTGAATGTGCAAGACTTATCCAGTCCATTGTAAATAATAATTTAATAATTAATTTATTATATATTAATAATAAGCAATCAAAATCAAAGATACCACCATCGTTTGTACGAACGTTCGATCGAACGATGTCGAAATGCTCTTGTCTTGCCTGCTTTTCATGTCGTCCGTTCGATCGTACGAACGAAATGTCTACGAAACGTTCGTTCGAATCTTCGTACGAATAAAATGAAAAAACAAATTTAATAATATAAATATTGATTTTATTTTAAAAAAAATTTATTTAATGGCCACAACACACATACCACCACCACCACCAAAACGGCAAAAAACTTCTTTGCTTTGTCAATATGCAAAGGAAGTAGCAGAATTGAACCAACAAGGCATGAGACCAGGCAAGATTGCAGAGATGTTGTGTGTGAAATATGGTTTTCCAAAATTTTCAATTACAGGAAAACAAGTTAGCGATTTTATTTATTATAGGAAAAAAAATCGTCTAATGAAACCACACTCAGTCTCGGCAACAAATCTTGAAGCTGATTTTTCAGATTCATGTATGTATTTATTTTTGCAATTTCATTTATAATTTTATTTACAATTTAATAATATTAGGGCATGATGATGCCAAGGCTTTGGCCTTACAAGGAGGATCACGAACAAAGCATTTGAGTCCAAATGTTGAAGATGACAAGGTGGCCCCTGAAATCAACGAAGATGAAGATGTAGATGCAGAAGATGAAGATGAAGAAATTAAATTAGAAATGGAAAGAGCAAAATGTTTACAAAATGTTGGTTTATTTTTTACTTATATTTCTGAAAAATGTTTTATTGTTTGGTTAAAGCATTTGGCTTTGACCACTATACAAATTTCTCGTGAGAGTTCAGACGGAGTGAAGATAGAGTGGAAGGTACACCCCCCTGATGCAACGATTTTGGCTGCTCCTGGAATTCGTGCCTCTGAAGTTCCCCTGTTTCCTACATCTCAATCTATTGTTCTTCGTGCTCCACGCCCTCTGACTCGTCTTCCTGGTCATTATAAGAAGATCCTGCTGCCTACTGACCAGCAACCAGAATGGCTAATCGTTTCTTTTCCCTGGCGCGGTGAGGAAGATGCACCAGCAATTTTAACATTCGGAGAATGAATAAATACTAAAAATTTCTAAATTATCTGATTGGCTCAAGCCCATTCCCAAAGCCTATGAAAGAATAGCATTTTCAGTATGACACGTACGACAAAGCCGATCGGCTTCAACAAAGAAAACGTAAATGGGAAACATAACAAGTTCAGGTGGGGGTAACGTGAAGCAAGAAAAAAGCTGCACGATTGTTGCAGTGGCATTTTACAAACTCCACCTTCTCTTTTTACCGCTCATTTATTCATTTCGAAGAATTGACTAATAGAAATCAAATATTTTAAATGCAATCAGACCCAATCAAATTCTTTAAATCGATGATGTTTAATTAAAGAGATATTGGGATGTATATTGTCAGCCCACTGGGGGGTTTCGTGTGTATGCTTTATTGGAATAAAAGCGCAAGAAGGACTGCGACTGACCCGCTGCTGGGCCAAAGCTCTTTGATGGATACTGGTTCTGCCATGAAAGCTCCCCCTTCGACTTCAATCCCTGATTCGAAATTCAAATTCATGGGGTATCACAAATGTGTTGTGATTTGTGACCTCCCCCCTTCTCCCCCGCCCCCTGCAAAAGTTAAGGATCAAAGCCAACAAACATTCACACTTTGTTGCAAAAGGCCACCTAAGGGCTCTGCCTCTGAGGCTTGTTGTGATAAGGAAGTTATTTGGGTGTCTCCTGACCACCGCCCTGCCTTCATTCATTACCTCAGAAAGGTTTCCCTCTTTGCATCCCCTCAAATCAAGGTTGTTTCTTTGTGGTCAAACTTTAATTTGTATGGGTTGTGAAGGTGATGGAGAGATTGTACGCAGATTTGGCAATTGAATTTGAAAAGAAAGAGCTTTGGGCTAGACATGAAGTCCTGAGCCAAAGCAAAATGTGTATTGAAGTGATAACTCAGAGGCAGGACGGAATGTGTGTGAGAAACAACATCGTGCAAAGTAAGAGAACTAGTGTTAACGAAAAGGAAAGGATGGGAAACCTACGAACAGAGGATGACGACACGACTTATGGTAGAATGAGGAACAAGGACACGGAAGAAGAAGGACGCCAAGGTGAAGGAGATAAGAAAAGAATGTCAGGAATCATGAAAATTGGATCAGAGAGAGCTAATAGAAATAATAATAATCGTGGAAGTGGAGAGATGGAGGAACAAAAAGGAACAGAGCAGATGAGATCGAATGAACAGAATACTATTCATCAAAATGGTGAGTGCCCTTCCTTGTGGTTAATAGCCTTGCATTTTTATCTCACACTTGATTAATAGGAACAGCACAGGAAGATGAAACGAAGCACCTCAGTGGACACAAGGAAAAAGATAATCCTGGCGCAGGGAAACCAGGACTGTGTAAGACAAAGTCAATGAGAGGATACCACTTGTTAGTACCTTCGAGCATAATTGCCAATAGGCCATATGTTGGCAGAGCACCACGACCATCCATCAGCATGCCTGACGATTTTGTTCTGGACCTGGAAGGCACTATTATGGATGACGATGTCACACCCAGCGAGCGTAATGAGGTACTCACAGACTCTGGAAAGACTATTCAAGTGAATGGTACAGGTGGTGATTGGGTAGAAGGAAAACAACCATCAGAATATCAGCAAGTTGAAAGTATCCACCCAGAGGTGAGTTGCAGCCTTTGTCTGCCTTGAAACATCCAACAGCCTCCTTCTGATTTCTGTTCTTCTATTTCTCACGACACAGGGTGATACATCTCTGGCACAGACAACTCAGAATGTCCACCCGCATGAAGGAGAAATAAGTGAATGGGCAATGAAAAAGAGACCTGACAAGCCTACCGAAGCACAACAATCTAAGCAGAAAGAAAAGAGAATTACTTTGCACAACCACAGAGACAGAAGAAAGAAGAAAGAAGAGGAAGGAAAACATGTAACACATACAGAAAACCAGATGGATAACATTGAGAGTGGAGAAGGAATAAGGGGATTTATACTGGGCAGCAGGCCAGAAGGGGAACCAAGAGCTGCAACCATGGATGAAACTGACTTTATTGAGGTATTACTAAGATACTGCCACCCAAGATCAAGCAACTGTATTAACCCTCAACACTTCTTCATGTGTAGGCGTTGAAGAAGAGTGAGGGCGAAGGGAGGAAACGTTCAGAAAGGGTGAAAAGCATCAACGTTAAGGAGCATTCTCTATCTCCTCTAATATATATGAAAGAAGACAACAAAGCGCTAAAGTATGAAGCCAATGAGAGCCATGGTAACTTTCTTCTTTTAGTGATATAGTATTCTCTCTTGTTCTTCAAATTAAATTACTTTTTGTTGTTGGTTTGGTGATTCTCCCCTCCTCAGACCAAACAGACTGGATTGATGACAAACTGGCAACCAAGTGTGGCCTTTGCAACGGTACATTTTCAATTGCCAAGAGGCGACATCATTGCAGGTTCAGTACCTTTTGTCTTAGCATGTTGACGATTGTTTTTCATATTTTTTTTTCATTTCAGCATTACTCCCCTGCTGACTCGAGTCCCTTTTCTCTCTCTCTCTCTCTCTCTCTCTCTCTCTCCTCTCTCTCTCTCCTCTCTCTCTCTCTCTCTCCTTCGTTCCAGGTCGTGTGGTAACATTTTTTGTGGAACATGCTCAGGATATAAGATGGCACTACCATCAGGCAAAAAGCCAGCCAGAGTGTGCATGACCTGCCACGAAAAGCGAAGTAAAACAACCTAACAAAACAAAACAAAACAAACATGTAGTGTACAAAACGAAACGAAACAACTAAAAACAAAACTGTTGGCCAAAGAAAGTTGTTTTTTTTTTTTGACATCTTGACTGAGGCCAAAGTATGTTGTTGTTTCTCCAAAGGACAGCAGCTTTTTGACAGCTGTCTAAAACCATCCATTCCATACAAAACAAAAAAAGGTAACCCAATCGGCCACGTACAGAACAGAGAAGGCTGAGCAGTGATTGGTATCATCGGTCTGACCGGTCCCCAAACGCCCAACTGCACTCGAACTCACAGTCAGCCGGAGTTATAGACGGCATTTGATTGGTCGGTCATCGGCTAATCAGAGGCGCGTTGAACAGGAATGTGAGGTATGTACGGTCACTGCCAGCCTTTCGTCGGCGTTCCTTCCAATAATCCGCGAAACTTAGGGTCGACCTTGTGGTCCCAACACTGGTCATGAGAAGGAATAAAGAAACCGAATGTCCCACCCCTCATTTCAGCTTGCTCTTCTTCTTCTCCTTTGCTGCTTTTTCCTCAATAGGGAGTGTCCTTCTCTCTTGTCTTCTTCCACACCGGTGGCCCTCATAACACATCACAGACCCCACAAACATACAAATTCACACACAATGGGACACTTTGAAGTGCGTTTCAGGAAGGCCTTCTTGGTGACTGAGCTGACCGAAGACGGAGAGTCTTACAAGGTTCAACTGCAGGCAGACATCGCGCCCTATCCAGAGAAGTGTATGTATATCACCATCGTCATGACCTCTTGTGCTTTTCTCAGTTTATTGCACTCTTGTTTTTTTAAGAGACCAGCTACTCTCCCTTCTTTTTTTCACAATATAAAACTGAACTTCATTCATCACTTTATTACAGTTGACGTGGTAGGCATACACTACAGCTTTGATGAGTGGCAGACGGCACACAAGGCGCTAGCTGACTACTTGGGCGAGCACCCGTTTCCACGGAGGCGTGAGGAAGGCCCCAAGCCCAAGAGAAGACCAGACGACAGCCAGTTCATCGTTGAGATTCCACTCAGGGGCTCCTCCTCCTTCAGCGATGATGAGCTGCTGGAGCCTGGCAAGGGCAAGCTCTGGTTCGCCTTCTATGCTGCACGCCCCACCCACGACTGGGAAGCTCAGATAGTTTGGGACAACAATAACAACTGGAACTATGAGTTAAAGCCTGAGGACCTGCCCAGACGCTACTAAACAAACAAACGTTGTATTCAGAGGAGAAGAGTGAAAAAGAAGAACAACAGCTGCAAAGGATAGCCATTGGAATGGAATGAAATGAAATGTGATAGAATGGGGCTGATATCGATGTGATGTGTGTCGTGGGGTGTATAAACCACTTTGAAGAAGGAGGAAAGTAATAGCCATAGTAGTTCTTGTGCGACCAAAGCATAGTATTGATGATGATGATGATGATGATGAAGGCAGGCAGGCAGGCAGGAAGGAAGGAAGGGCTTCAACATTAGCTTTGTAAGATAGCCACACTTATTTATTTATTTATTATACTCGTTTATGTGTTTATTTGAAAGCAAATAAAACATAAAAACAATCAGCGTGTCTCTTCTCTTCATCATCACCACCATATTCATTGCAAGACTGTGTGTCAGTCACCTTAATTAATCAACATCTTATTAGGTTGCAAAGATCCTGGTGTCCTTTCTTGGCTTGTTTGATCCTTGCTTGGCCACAGAAGATCTCTCGTCTGCAAAAGCATTCGCTTCGCAATGATGGATAGGAAGTGCCGATCGATGGAAGGATCAAAAAGCGAATGAAATCTGTTGTAGTTTCTTGAAAGAATACACCGACTGTTCATCAAATTAGAAGCTTCTTGTTCAGAGTTGGTTCCAACAAAAGGAACTCCCCCGGCAGGGATCGAACCTGCGACCTCACGATTAACAGCCGTGCGCTCTACCTACTAAGCTACGGAGGAATTGTTAACCCAACTTCGCGGGACATTAAGCTTGGGGTCAGGTCAACAAATTTTCCTTCAACTGTTGTTATTATTTGGTCCCAACAAACTTCCCATAACATTCAAAAGTGTGTACACTTTGTGAAGACAAAACTCACCCATAAATTGTCTACATAGTCTATTTTGACTGTTCTTGTTGCTTTTTGAACTATTATTTTCTAAGCCTTGTGCCAACTTGAATGTTACATGGAATATGAGTTCTATTATTTGTTTTCTGAGATTACACACATATACATTTTGTGGTGCATGGTCTGCTTGCATCTTATTTACAAAGAACAAGCCTATGAGCCAAGGTCAGTGTAACTAGTATTGAAGGGAATGATCTTCTTTGCATAAAATACTCTTTCTGGGGAATGTTTTGTTTGTTTTTTTTGCTTGCTGATTGGTCAACTATGATTTTCGACCACTCACAAATCAGATAATTTTTATAAGAATAGAAATAATACATTTAAAGCCTTTTTTGCTGACCTGGCCCAAAAACTCTCCATTTCACCTCATGGTGAAATGTGATCTCTTTTAGTTGACCAGCTTAAAAGTCATTTTTTATTCTATCAACAACAGTTAAAAAGCACTCAGTTAATTGTTGACCTGGACTGAAAAGTGGTTCTTTTTGTTGACCTGGACTAAAAAAAAAGTTTTCAGTCTAAGTTGACAAAATTATTTATTATAACAATATTAAATGTTTGATTTATAATATACAATTAAATGTGATTGAACTACTAAAGGTACAGTTATAGAATATAAAAACTGAACTAAACTTAGTCTTTTATCTTTTAGGGGGTGAAGTTTGTTGTTTTACTTATTCTTTTTTACGCTCTTCAGTCTCCTTATTTTTTCCTTAGATCATCTCAGTCAAAGTCTGCTTGCTTTTTTCACTATGATCCACATAGCTTTACACCACAATGTTTGATTTTCATCTTTTAAATTTTTTTAATTTAACATTTGTCCAGCCATTTTTAGTTTTATTTCATCATTTTAATTTGAGCCTAGCTCTCTTAAAGATCTTGTACCTCTTTATCTACTTCTCTCTTACTTTTTAATTATCTATATGTTATCAAGCTCTAGACCTAGCTCAAGCACCAAGCTCTAAGTTTTAAACATCAAGCATCAAGCTCTAGATCAAGCTTAAGCCCAAGCCTAAGTCATCTCAGTCAGTTTGCTCTAAGACACTCTTAGTTTTCCTAGTTCTTAGACTTTTAGTAAACTTCTTCCTTTATTAAATCTTGTTCTCTCTTTCATCTTGTCATCTATCAATAAAACACATATCATCTAAATCTTTACAATGAGTTTTACACTGTTACATCTCTTGTTTCTTGTTCCAGTTAGTTAAGTGGCCTATTTTATGTCCTCTTTCTTCTAGTTTCCTTAATATTTCCAGTCTCAGTCTCTCAAGGTAATCTTAGTACCTTGAGAAGGTAAGCCATCTCTATTAGTATAATAGATCAAACAAACTCTTGTTTATTATATAATTTTTCTTACTTCACTCCCTCTTTTAAATATAAATGCTCTTATTACTAACACTTTAACTTTAGAAGAGACTATTTAAGCTTTGCTTATTAAAGTAATAGCTTTTAAAACTCAAGTAGCTGAAGCTCAATAGGCTTTAACTTTACCCTTTATATTCAAAGTCAAAGAGCTAAGAATTTTAACTTCTAACAAGTTCTTAAGTAACAGAAAGAAGTTTAAAAACTTCTATACTATTATATAGCTTTATTTTGACCTTTAACCCTCTAATTTTAATTTTGACAAGATTAAAGTTAACTATATTAATACTTTACTAACCAGTTTAGCTCTTTTATAATATAGAGCTTTCTATAAATCTAATTCTTTTTACTTAGATAACTATGTTAAGTTTATAAAGAAATTTAAAAGGTGGGCCAAAAAAACTCTAAGTTAGTTTTTTTTAAGGCAAGTAAACTCTAAAAAGACACTGGCCAGGGTGTCTCAAGCAGTGAAAAGGTGTCCACACAAGAACATGTCCTTTTTAACAGCCATACCTATCATCCTTATATAGACAACTGTCAATCCATTGGTGGTTTAAACTCTTTATATAGACACTTCTTTTGGACAATAAGAATTAGACAGGTATATAAAATTTCATGTCTGATATTATACAATAAAAAATCATATACTATTTTCATACTAAAATATTACTGGTCTAATTAGTTTTCTAGTAGATCTAATTGAAATTTCAAACTACCTGTCTCATGTCCACACAAGGAACAAGAATCTGAAAGGGTGTGGTCATCTTTGTGTGGACACTCTTTTAACTCTTTGTTGGCCATTGAAAAGCCTTTTTCTTTTTTTAACTATAGATATATTTTTAAATATCTTACAGATGGACCATAGAATGGACTTGTTAATAGAAAATATTAATTATTTTCTAGCACTTTCTTATTCTTGTCATTCTTTTAAATTTCCTACAACTCTAATCTCTATTGCTTTTAAAATAGATCAGAGACTGTAAGAAAGGCATTAAAAAAAAAAGCAAAAGTTATATAATATATCTTAGACTAACCTCAGATAACACAAGCCTGCTTTTTATAATTCTTCAGCCAAGCCTTTTATCTTTTATAATTTTGTTTTAAAACTAACTCTTTTTTTAAGTATCACTTTATCTTTTAGATTTAGAATTTCTCCTACAAGTACTTCAAATATAACAGTAGACAGCTTCACCTATCAAGGCCCTTTATTATAAGCAGAGAAAGATAAGAGATGTCAAGAAGGTCTATGTTTATACTGTAGAAAACTTGGTCATTAATCCCTTAGTTGCCCCAATAAGAGATCTCAAGGTTCAAGATCCATTAAGGCCCTCAAGCAACAACTATTTAACTTTCTTTCTAGTTTACATAGCTAGCATCATTCAGTCTAAGCTATTACCAAGTTTGAGCCTCATCATGAAGACTCTCCTTTGCTAACACCTTAGTTGAGACCTTTACTTTATTAGATTTAAGTGCTTCTGGTTGTTTTATAGACTTAAGTCTGGTAAAACAGTACAATGTTCCTCTGGTCCCCAGAGTCTTAACTCTTGCAGATAGACAGCCTATAAACACTGGCCCTGTCACTTATAAGACAACTGCTTTAGAGCTTTATCTCAAGAACCATTAGGAGACTCTAACTTTTAAAGTCAAAGAGTATCTTAATATAAACTTATAAAAGAGCTTCATCAGACCCTCTACATCCCCTGCTGGTGCTGTCATCTTCTTTGTCAAGAAGAAAGATGAAACCTTGAGGCCCTATGTAGACTACAGAGACCTCAACAGCCTCACTGTAAAGAACAAATATCTCTTGCCCCTGATCTTAGAGCTCTTAGACAGACTTCATCAAGCTAAGTGCTTCACTAAGATTGACCTTAAAAGAGCCTACAATATGGTCAGAATAAAGCTTGAAAAAGAATGAAAGACTATCTTTAAGACCAGATATAGTCACTTTAAATACCTTGTTATGTCCTTTAGACTTGCCAATGCTTCAGCCATTTTTTAAAATATGATGAATGAAATTTTTTATAACATTATTGACATCTATATCATCATTTAGATGACATCATCATCTACTTTATCAGCCAGGAGAAGCACAACCAACATGTTGCCACAGTCCTCCAAAGGCTTCTTCAGTACTACTTATTTGCCAAGTTGGAAAAATGCCTCTTTGATCTAAGTAACATTAAGTTTTTTAGATTCATTGTTAGTGCCCAAGGAATCAGTATGGCCCCAGACAAGGTGGATTCCATTCTACAATGGCCCATCTCTTTTACTGTAACTGCTATGATGAGTTTCCTTGGATTTGCTAATTTTTACAGAAGATTTATCAAGAATTTTTCCAAGATAGCTTTGCCTTTGACTTAACTAACCTATAAGGATACCTCTTTCTATTGGACCCAGACTATCCAACAAGCCTTTTAAGCCTTGAAGACTGTTATCTCATTTGCACCTATCCTCAGGCATGCTGATCCAACCTTGCCCTTTATTGTAGAGACTAATGCCTCTGATTTTGCCATTGAAGTAGTCTTATCTCAACCTACCTTTGTGGAAGATCACTCTTCCAACCACCCTGTAGCTTTTTACTTTAGGAAGCTGATCCCTATTAAACAAAACTACACCACCCATGACAAGGAGCTTTTTACCATCATAGCTGCCTTGACTCATTGGAGACAGTACCTTGCTGGTGCTTCCCACTAAATTAAAGTCTACTCTGACTATAAAAATCTCACTTACTTTTAGACCATGAGAACTTTTACTTTATGCCATACATGCTGGGCTTTACAGTTAACAGATTATGACTTTGTCATAGTCTATCTTCTTAGTCAGCTTAACCCTGTAGCTGATGCCATGAGTAAGAGAACAGATTACTCTTTTAAGGAAGAAGATAAGGCTGATTGCCTGTCTAACATCCTACTGCCCCCAGAAAAGTTTCAATTGTGTCTAGTTCAGTTGAGACCTGTGCAACAGCCTAAGGAGATTCTCTCTGCATCAACCGCGCCCTCTAAAGCTCCACCATTGCCTCACCAGATTGTGATTTCTGACCCTGTTAAACAGTTAAAAATTGTCAAACAAAGACATGACTCTTCAGTTACTAGACACTTTAGACAAGCCAAGACC
>CDFI01094057.1:0-11416 GCA_000826405.1 Acanthamoeba divionensis | reverse complement strand
GCAAAAATGTGAAATTTTAAAGGAAATTTCAGAAATAAGGAATGCGGGGAATGCTGTTTCTTAGAAATCAGTGACGTCAGCCAAAGAGCAACTGTTGCGAGTAAGCTCCGCGCCTGTGCAAACCACTTCATCAATTTAATTGATCGAATCTTGGCAAGCCAACAAAAGAGAATGCAGAGGATTTCCACATCAAGCAGCCTTTCCCGCCCCTGTGCACGTTCAATTAACAAAGCCCTGCCCGGCGCACGCTCATTCTCGCAGAAGCTGCTCCGTCCCGCCACTGCCTCGAGGTCGCCCAATGTTCCCATTTCCCTCCGTTCAAGCTTGAGAGGTAAGACCCAAGCATCAACTGCCAAAATATGTTCACTCTTTCACTTCTTTGTGTTTTTTTAATCTATATTGTGTTCTTTAAATTCAATTTTGATTTTTATCACAAGGCGACAAGCGGTTTGGTCGTTTCTACTCCTCTGTTTCTGGCACTCAAACCGATTTGGATCAAATTCCTGAAGGAGAGGTCGTGAACGCCCCCGAGGAAGAGACGAAGGAGACTCTTATAGAAGAGACTGAAACACTGAGAGGAGAAGCAGAGGAGCTGTCCTTCCAATCAGAAACTTCCAAACTTTTGGACATCGTGGCTCACTCTCTCTACACAGACAAAGAGGTGAGTTGTTTCTGCCTTCCTCAAACGTTTGTGTTTTGTGCAGCCCATCGTTAAATATGTTGGTTCTTCCTCGTGCAGGTGTTTGTGAGAGAGTTGGTTTCCAATGCTTCTGATGCTTTGGAAAAGCTTAGACACATGCAGTTGACTGACAAGGAATTCAGTGACAAGTATTTGGGTCTTGAGATTCACATCTCCACAGATGACAAGAATAAGACCATCACTATTCAGGTGAGACTCCTTCTTTTGCCTCACTTTACAAAGCACCCGTGGCTGCAATTTAGAGTCATCACTTATCCCTATCGTTCGCCCTTTGTAGGACTTTGGTGTGGGCATGAAAAGGGATGAATTGATAAAGAATTTGGGTACCATAGCCCATTCTGGCACTCAAGAATACTTGAAGCAGCTCAACCAGGGCAAAGACGCCCAGAACATCATCGGTCAATTTGGTGTTGGCTTTTACTCTGCCTTTATGGTGGGCCACAAAGTCAAAGTGTATTCTCGTTCTGCTGAACCGGGAGCTAAGGGGTACTGCTGGACCTCTACAGGGTAAGTCTCCTCTCTCTCTCTCTCACTCACATGTGTATTTTACATCATCGATTTATGCTTCGTTGCACGATTTAGGGCGGGATCTTACACTATTACTGAGGCCGAGGGGGTCTCCCGAGGAACCAAAATCATTATCTACCTGAACGAAGGCCATGAGCATTTCAGCAAAAAGCAAACCATTGAGAGTAAGTATATATTCTATTCTCAGTTGTGGCAATGTGATGATGTTTAACTCAGTCTTGTTTAGAGAAGGGTAAACCAAACCAATTTCTAATGAGTTTAATTCCATAACAAGGTATCATTAAGAAATATTCCAACTTTGTTAGTTTCCCCATTAAGCTGAATGGCGACAGAGTGAACACGGTCAAGCCCCTGTGGACTTTGCCTAAACAAAGCGTAACCGACGAGGAGCACAAAGAATTTTACCAATTCTTGGCTCATTCATACGACCTGCCCATTTACAAGCTACACTACACAAGTGACAGCCCGTTCAGTATACAGAGCATTTTCTACGTTCCAGAGCAGCACCAGGAGAAGTATGGTATGGGTCGTATGGAGGCCGGCGTGTCACTGTTTTCTCGTAAGGTGCTCGTCAAACCGAAGATGAAAACTCTCCTTCCAGATTGGCTGCGTTTCATGAAAGGTATACATGGACCAACCTCACGAAATTAGAACCTAGATCTACTTAGCACAACGACTCACATCGTTACAACAACCTTTAGGTGTGGTCGATTGTGAGGACGTATCACTGCATTTGAGTAGGGAGCACTTCCAAGACTCTGACCTTATTAAGAGGTTGGGTAATGTCGTGACAGCCAGAATATTGAAGATGTTCCAGGAGGAGGCCAAGCGTGATCCTGCCCTCTACTCCGACAAGTTCTGGAAAGAGTTTGGTACATTCATCAAGGAAGGTATTTGCACGGATGCCAAATGGAAGGACGACCTGGGCACCTTGTTGCGCTGCGAGTCGTCTCTTACAGACGGTGATCAGGTTACGTCCTTGGACGAGTACGCCAAGCGTATGAAGGACGACCAAACTTCCATCTACTACTTGTGCGTGCCTTCCCGCCCGTTTGCCGAGTCGTCACCATACTATGAAGCCTTCAAGAAGCGTGGCATTGAGGTGCTCTTCCTCTACACATCGCTCGACGACTTTGTCATGCAGAACTTGGCGGAGTTCAATGGCAAGCGCATCCTGAGCATTGAGTCTGCACAGCTGCCCACTGAGC
The DNA here is from genome assembly GCA_000826405.1 of Acanthamoeba divionensis. Classification (NCBI taxonomy): domain Eukaryota; phylum Discosea; order Longamoebia; family Acanthamoebidae; genus Acanthamoeba; species Acanthamoeba divionensis. The sequence goes on along the minus strand of CDFI01094057.1, from coordinate 8,980 downwards.
TCACCAAGCCCGGAGAAGAAAAGAAAGAGGAGTCCGACATCGTGGACGCCCTCTCCACCAAGGACGTGGAGGACTTTGCCAAGTGGATGAAGACTGCCCTCATCGAAAAGGTGTCGTCTGTCCGTGAGTCCAACCGTCTCGTCAACTCGCCCGCCATCGTCGTGGACCACGAGTCGGCCTCCTTCCGTCGCATGATGAAGTTCGTGGACCCAGCGCGCGCTCCCAAGCTGCCCAAGCAGCGCTTGGAGATCAACCCGGAGCACCCGATCATCACCCGCCTCAACCGACTGCGCAGCGTCCAGCCGGCCTTTGCCAAGACCATCGCCGAGCAGGTGTATGACGACGCCCTGATTGCTGCTGGACTCATGGATGACCCACGTTCTATGCTCTCGCGCCTCAATGACATTCTCGAGGCTGCAGCCCTCCATGGCTCCGCCGCCTCAGCCCCCTCCTCCACCCAAGGCAGCAGCAGTACCACTGCATCTGAGTCTCCCAGCAGCGGTGAACAATGAAAGCGGAGTGAAGTGAAGGGGCCGTCCTCGCGTCGAGTGCACACACACAGAGACCCAACAGACAGACAATATAGCGTTGTGACCCTAATAAATAATTACATTTAGTATAGTAGTGACACTTAGTGTGTAAAGGCAGGTCTATGCTCGCTCTCTCTCTCCCCCTCCCCGTCTCGCTATGTGTGAGTGCAGGCCTAGGCTGCGCCGAGCTGGGTGAGCATCTGGTTGATGAGAGCGCGCTCCTGTGGCTGTGTGGCCCTGGGCGCTACAACCGTCATCAGCATCTGTGGGTCCTTTGCGTCAAAGGCGGCCTGGGCTGCCTCGCGCACCGCACCGGCCTCCAGATACAGCGGAACACGGCTGCTGGGCTCTGGCACGAGAGCGATGTACTTGAGGGCCTCCTCGCGCATGCCCTGCTCCAGGCACACGCTAGCAAACGGTCCGTAACCGATGGGAGACTTTTTCGCGCGTGCAAACTGTTCTAGCTGACCCCAATCGCGCATTGCTCCCAGCGCCCTGATTGTAATCCACCACCTACGCCACACCCAAAGTACAGTCCTTAGCACTAAACGTTCCAAGCAAACTCTTGGCGATCAGAGAGAAGAATGGTGGCACTTGCCATCGCTTATCAGGCACTTTAAAGTCAGCGCGTGTCTTCTGTGCAAGGCTTGCAGAGTTGCGGGTGATGAGGGCGTGCAGTGTGTCAGTTAGAGAAAGGCCCACAAATTTGCCTGGTGCCCCCAGTTCGGCCTCGGCCTCTCGCTGCACCAACAGAAGCCTCATTTGCGTCTCCGTAGCCTGACACACATGTGAGCATTGAGAAAGCGTTGTTTGGGAGTATGGCGCTGTTGTTGTGGTTGTGATGAGAGAGGGGAAGGTACTTTGGCGTGGAAAGGTTGGTTAGTGTTTTTGTAAAGGTTGAGAGCTATTTGAAGGGCACGAAGGCGCTTATCCAGATCAGTGTGATGGTAGGCCTCTACAACCGCTATGTGGGCTGACTGCTCTGGTTGAGCTGACTGGTAATATATATCCTGATGACACAGACACGATTAATGTGAGAATCTAGAGATATGAAAAATGAAATCAACCACAGTAGGTGCCACGAACCTTTAACAAGTCAAGATCTCTCTGCTTGCAATACGCAACGAGAAGATCAACTGCAGCCTTCTTGCCAGTAATGATGCGGAAGAAGTCCTGAGCGCTGCGTACGCGTCTGGTGTGAAGAAGCACCAGATAAACTATGAAATGATAAAGTCAGTTGAATGCTGTCCATTTGACGATCGTGCTTGCAGGTACTGAGAACTCACCCAGATCAGTGTCCCCAGATTGAATGGCTTTTGAGAGAGCGACCTCGTCCTCCTTCATTTGCAGCAGCAATGGTACCTGCTCTGAAGCCCGCGGCTCATAGTCCAGCAACTGCATATCGAACCAGCGAAGATCAATATGTTGGTCATCATCTAGATCGGTCTAGAGACTGGGAGGAAATGCGGTACCTTGGTGGCGAGAAGAGTCCGGTCATGATTAAAGGCTGCAGAGGCGATATCTGCATAGGAGATTCCTGGCACAGCACTCAGCTTGGTCACTATCTGGTCAAGCAGCTCCTTATCCGAACCTTCAGTGCGCACCTTCACCACGGAATGTTACGTTTAAATTTATAAACAAAAAAAAACACGGTTTCCGATTCTTATAACACTTACCTTCAGACATGCCCAGTGCACCAGCACCGGCTCGCGCTTGAGGTTGAGATAACCTGCGAAATTCCATGCCAATAGATGCTGGTGCCTATTTACCAGCCGCTCCAACAACGACTCTCCTCCTAATAACTGCATTTATAATCTTCGTGGTCAGAGATAGCCATTGCTCAAAGCGAAGCGAATAATTACCTTATATTGGAGATGGGTGAGGGGCATAGCAATGTCAGGCTGCCGAAGAGCATTAAGCATGCGTAGAGTCTTGCACATTTCTACAAAGGCTTGGCTTCCATGGCCATCCAAAAATGCTTTGCCAAACGATGCGGCCTGAAATGACAAAGATGCTTTTAATACAAGTTTTTTATGTTGAACACGGGCAAACCTACTTTGAGAAGACGCCGTTGGAGTACTGTGGAGAATTCATAGGCAGCGGCAGCAATGCAGCTGTCTACAGCAAGAGCCAGATGCTGAGGACCTTCAGAGCGAAGTGCACGCATGATCTCGTCAGCCCGTGGGCTGCCTTTTTCAAAATAGCTCACTGCCCCGTACAACAACGCTCCGCCTGCAGTCGAGCCAATTCGAAAGATGTCTTCTACCACGCCTACCAAAGCATACCCAATATAGCAATAGCATAAGACGATTATACTGTGCCATTAATCTCTTCTCTAATTTTTAAAGAGACAGGCTTAGGGAGGAAAGTATACCGGGCACGCGGTGTAGAAACTCGCATTTGTTCTGAGAGATAATACGCAGACCGTCTGGTTCAGGCAATAGTTTGAGAGGCGAATCATAGGAATACTTGATCCAATCTCCAAGGGGGCCCAGCATCAACAACCCAACCTGAGGCCAATATAGCACCACACTGTCTGTACCACACCATTGCATATCATCTGGTGGCTGAGAAATTACATGAAATATTCAACACATGAAGAAAAAAACATGTCGATTATTTATCAGGTATACAGCAAACACTATCATAAGCTAAATACCTGTCTTGATCCAGTAGCAAACTCCAATACGGATTTGGTAAAATCTGTGGAAGCGACCCAAAGCTGACCGGCTTGAGTGAAGCATGCGACAAACTTGCCCGTAGGAGAGACTACCATCCGAGTGAAAGGTCCGTTCGACAGCAACTATTTGTAGTATGAAGACAATAGAATAAGACGACGATGAATGCGTTGTAGGTAGTTCAGCTTGCACCAATATGTAAGCACGGGTAAAATCAATACATCCCAATATATTTATATATATGGAGGGAAGAGGAAATTACATGGTCTTTGATGCCATCAGAGCTAACAGTGAGGATGGTGCCGGAGGCCACTGAGACAAGCACAACAAGCGTTCGCGTAGCCGAGAGGGCCGGAGGTATGACAGCCCAACACAGCGGTGCAGCTTCCAGCCGTGCATCTGGGAGCGCACGCACCTTTGGCGCTAGCTCGTTCTGCATCACCACAGTACACAGCACACGTCCACACAAAAAGGGAATCATTTTGCTGTGATATGCTAACTGAACCGATTTGTTTGTTCCATTTTTGCAGCATAAAGAGACGAGGTACTGAGAAAACGGTTAATTACTGTGTTAAGGACTGCATAGAAGCGGTAGGAGCTGGAGAGTACAACGAGCCCCCCATTCCAGATGAAAGCATCCAATATGGAACCACATTCCTCCCCAAGGTTCCACCTTCCTACTATCTCTCCATCGAGATTGTACACTAACACATTGCCTGATCTAACCACGCCAGCATTAGAAGTGACAATACTACGTAGATGTATGGATAGGGTGGAAGTACTCAAGCACGCATATAAGCCGCTCATCAGCAGTCCAACCCATCTTCACAATACGCCCCTTTTGAGAGTCCCACTGTGTTTACAGATACAATAAAGAGTATAAGCTTCAGAAAGCAAAGGACAGAGGATATTAGGGAAAAAGCAGAGAGAGAATGCTAGAGTGCATGTGGCACGGGTGTAAAACCATGACAGACTTAATCAAGCAACCAGATGACGTATAAAAGTGTGTCTGAGGTCGCATAGTTTCAGAGTTGGCAACCAAAATGATTTTCTTTTCGTCTCTGGCCACAGCTGCAGTGAAAGTGTATGGTGAAACTCATTGCAGGTTAAAAAATGGGGAGGGGGGATGGAAAGAGACATTTGTCGATGCTCACCTAAAGCACCTCCAAATGGCGCGCCTGTGATAGTCATTTTTGACAGATCTATGTCCCATGCCATATCATACATCTTGCGCTTTCTAATTGGCCAAGAAAACAATCAATTTTGACACATTTTGAGATCCATTGAAGTCGTGAGAAGAAGGAAAAAAAATGATGCAGTGAAAGAGGGGGAGGACCTGTAGCTTAGCTTGCCCAAAGACTGCCACTCGGCAGTGGGATGCTCAAGATCTTCGAGAGAAGCATCAGAAGTGGAAGGCTCAGGTATTTGATTTTTGGGAGCAAACATCGTTTTTGTGGAACCCACCCCCTTTGTCTCTCTCTCTGTCTTTTCTTTTCTTTTTTTTTTACACAAAACAGTTTGCAACAATGCTCTTCCTCCCCCCTCGTGCTGGACAAAAGGCGCAGAGAAGCTGCAATAAAAATGAGATTAAAAAGCAGGATTTGAGGATAATTGACCAGTTGTCACTTGTTTAGCTTTTTTATTTATTTTTTTCTGATTATTCTTTTTTGCTTTTTTGTTTTTTCTTTTCTTTTCTTGTTGGGTGGCCAACTGTAAGTTTGCAAAAACAACAAACGCCCAAAGTGATTCTGTGATACAAAAAGAGGACACAAAGCCCTTTGAGCTGCAGGTTAGAATGGGCCACCATTCATATATGAGAACAGACAAACAAGCAATTCAAGATGAGGAGGAAGAGAAGAGTTGGGGGTATATTCCAACACCAACAACATTCATTCAGGCACCAAATGAATTGTTTCCGACACAAGAACTGTTTTTTAATAAATATGTATAAATAACTGCCAACAACAACACAACAACACAATATAACAACAATGGAACGTCCGAGTGCTATTGTATGGGGGGATGATGATGCTGCTTCTTGATGTAGGACTGCAGCGTTTCTAAAATCAAGCTGCGGGCCTGCACTTGTGGCTGTGGCTGCTGCTGCTGCTGCTGCGGGTGATGATGGTGTAGTTGTAACTGGGGCTGGGGCTGTGGCTGCTGGTGGTGGTGGTGGAGGAGGAGATGTGGATGTTGTTGCGGCAGAGAAGGCTGTAGCTGCTGGTGTGGCTGTGGTTGTTGGGGCTGCTGGTGGTGATGTGGGTGTTGTTGGAGCAGAGGAGGCTGATGCGGTGGTGGTGGCTGGTGAGTGTGTTGTTGCGGCAGAAGCCCACCACCCTGTTGGAGAGAAAGCGGGGGCGATAGAAGCTGAGTTTGATCTAGATGATGCATGACCTGTTGGCCCTGCTATGAAGATTACCACATATGCATTGTAGGTATGTGTCAGCAAAACCAAAACCAAAACAAAACTTAAAGAAAAGAAATTGTGACAGTGCAACAGTTGAGTGAGGTAAGAGGTACTACCTGCTGGACGGTTAGGCCCGGGATCATGGAGTTATAATGAGGAGGTGGTGACTGAGGCACCATAAATGGCTGCGCCTGGGGAGCTGGAACTTGGCTCACTGAACAACATTCATGAGAGATAGTTCCCAAAGGTTTATGTGTTAGCCAAGCTAAGCCAAACGTGGTGAGGGCGCTCAGGAATACCTTGCGATTTGAAGTGACTCAAGGCTGCAGCCAGCAGCGATTGGCCAGCCTGCTGGACTAGGGCAGCTGCAAGGGTATTACCCTGTGAGCCAGCTGCCCCGTTTAGAAGCGCCGCCACGCTCGCCGGCAATGCGCCTGGCCCGCTAGCTTGTAGCCTTTGCAATGTATCTATCAGGCTGTGAGAATCCTGTACGATTTTTAAGGGAACCATTCGATGAGTGTTCTTCTCTGTGGCGGTATAGATAAAGTAGCAACGCACCAGAAGAGGCATGGTGGAGCTAGAAGGAGGAGAGGGTCCACTCCGCATAGGAGACTCGAGCAATCCATAGTTGTTCATGTCCGGTGCCGGGACACCTCCGTGGGGAGGTTCATAAGGCTTGTTCACGAGAAAATTAGCTTGCGAGTGGACAGAGGCTGTAGCGATGACTTAGAATTACCTGCTGGAATGGCGGAGTGGAAAAAGTCGAAAACGAATGACCTGGTGGTGGCGGTGTGGTTTGCTGCAGATGCTGTTCATGGACTAGCGGACTGGAAAAAGGTTGGAGCGGGAACATGCCCGACTGGTCTGGAGTCACCTGCTGTGGTGGGGTTCCTTGCAGTTCGGACTGTGCACAGTCAATTAAATGAATTGCTAGATCCAAGCGCTGACCTATGTATTAGATGTGATTACACAAATGTAAGTCAACAACATTTATAATGCAAAAAAAAGCCATGTGCAAGCATTTAATATACATGCCTGGAAGAAACCAACTATCACAAAGGGGACATCTCTTGCAGCCTTGTCGAAGACGGTCAAGCCGCCGAGCAAGGGGCTGTGAGACTGGTAGAATTTCTTCATCACCTAAAAACACAGATTCCTGTCCGTGTTTTCTTTTCTGTTGTTCTTCCTTGGCTTCAATATGCTCTCGCTCCAGCTGTTCCAGCTGCAATTGTGTGGGCCTGTGCTGCGTTATCCAGGCTAAAAGACCACTGTATCAAAGTTAGACCCAACTAAAACATTATCTCACCAGAGAGGCTCGGAGAGAACCTTTGTAGTTCTGCACATTGCTTGTTGGCTAGAGCTAATTCTTCCACCGGCATCCATCGGATTTCCTTCAGAAGATACACAGAACATTGAGAAAAAACCATCATGTGGTATGGATGAGCAATGTTGCACAAATTCCCTAAATACCTTCTTTTCCGTTGTTGATGTGGATTTCTCAACATTGTTATTTGACATTGTACCCATGCATTGAAAATTGTTCAACATTACTCGGGCATGGATACGACATCCTTTGGATCGAAAATTTTGAATACATAGTTTGGGCGAATTATTGAAAGAGTACAGAGGGGGAGAGTACCTCTATTTCATTTCTCAGCTGTGGTGCGAACGGCGTGTTTTTAGATATATATGGTACAACAAAAAATCGGGACTTACGCTTGCCCAGCTTGGCATCAATTGAATTCGTTTCAATGATCTTATCAGCTATATCTACACCTAGCTCCTCATACACCTGTCACAGTGATAGTGAAAGTCAGCCCAGTAATTTGCATTGCAAGTCGTGTGGCCACAAAGGGAGAATGAAAGAAACGCGTAAGTCGTAAATAAAACAAGGAACTCACCTCTCGTATGGCACATTGAATGGGGGTTTCCTTTTCCATTGGCAGTGATGAAGAAGCAGAGTTATTATCGGCATCTGTTGAGTTGGCACTGGTCAAGAACTTCGCACGTCCTTTGGGAAAGCTCCATAGGTGGGAACCCACGCCCCTTACCATCACACACTGCAGTGCAACCACAATATTACAGCACTGTCATCACAACGGTAACATTCATCACCAGTACTGCAAGCAGCATCGATGCTAGTATACGACAATAGAAGCTTGATTTCTGCCTATCTCTCTGCTCTCTTGTCTTCTCTTGCTGACCTCAGAAGTGTGGGAAAGGGCTGTCTTTGAGAGAGCAGGGAACCGATAGATCCCTTCTGGCTTCGTCACACATCAAGAAGAAAAGAAGAAGGGAAGGAGCAAGAACCTCATCAAGTGTTGCATTGAGTAGTATGGCACCGTAGCTGTGGAGGGTGTTCTTGAACTTCATGTACCACTCGGCCATTTCCCTCGGCGAAGACTTGAAATTGCTAAACGGAGGCTGAGAGGCTCTCTCGCCAGCAAAGACTCAAACGATTAAAGAAGTTTGATACACAATGCTCTTGTTAGAGCACAGGACTCTCTCAGGAGGGGGTTAAGATAAGAGATTGAGTTCAATCTTGAAAATTGGCTTTTCACTCACTATTTCCGTTGCCATATTGGTGTGATTCAAAAAAGGAAATGCGCAGGATACACTTTTCTACAAAATGTTTAAAACTGTACAGGGGGAAGACATCTGGATTTTCGGTGACATAAAGATCTTTGTAGTCCCAGTAGGCTTCTTCGAGTATAGTACATAGGACCTCAAGATTGCTTACAATTTTTATAGAACCGAAATGTTTCCTGCAGTCCAAGTCAGTGGGTGGGCGAAGGGGGAGGGGAATCAAATAAGTTCTAAATACCCTGCTAGCTCATCAAAGACTTCGGATATTTGAATTCTAAATCTACCACCACGCGGTTCAAGCGCCGGCGGGCCATTAAAGGGGTATTTTCGTTTCATTAATGCGCTGGAGCGCCACTGAAGTGATGCAAGATTTGGTGGTCTGAAGTATCGGGGGGGGGGCGTATGAAGAATTGAACAACAATTTCAAATCAAAACTTTTCTGATTGATGACTGGTCAGATCGGATAAATAAGGAGAATTATTGACCAATGATCATAAATCAATTAAAATTACCACGACACAAAAATCACACAAAGATATATCTCCAATTTAGGTTTAGAAGATTATTGAGCACACAATTCAACAATAATAGACTTAGCTTTTGGCCAAAAGCTCCTTCAGCAGCATAACATGTTTGCAAGAGGCTTGTTGGGTAGACATTGGTTGTAAGTGTTGCATTGTGTTGGTGTGCACTTCATCTCATAGTAACATCTTTTTTTTTGACGTTATTAAGGGAGCTTCCTTTCATTGTTGGCTTCTTTGGCATCTTCAATATTGCTT
>CDFI01094046.1:0-12148 GCA_000826405.1 Acanthamoeba divionensis | reverse complement strand
ATTGCTCCTCGTCTCTTTGTTCTTCTTCTTCCTCTTCCTCATCGAGGTCTTCAGGTGCTTTTATCTTGGGTTGGCCAATTCCCAAACCAAAGTGTTCACCATTGCTTTGCCTTGGTTTTGAAGGAGAGCTGATGGACCTCACAAACTGGCTCAAACTGGTCCTTGGAGCTTTGCCCTGCTGTATTCTTTCCTTCTTTTGTGCATTTTCTAATCCCAGCTGAATCTTGGACATCTCCTTTTTGATTTTCCCATATTCAATCTTATATTTCTCTTTCTCCTTGGTCAATATGTCAATTTCTTCTTTGTGTTGCCTCTTCAAAGCTATTAGCTTTAGCTGATGCTCATGTTTAGTGTCTCGCAACTTTCTTTCCAGCTCTGATTTGCAGTAATTCATCTCATTCTTCATTTGCATCATTTTGTCTTCTGTGTTTTTTAGTCTTTGCACTTCTGCCTCGCCATAGTCTGCCATTATAATGATGCAGGTGAATCAACGTTTAGCACGCAATACTCGTATGCTTTATGATTAACGTGCTCCTACCTGATCGTCGTTTGGCCACGCCAGGGACTTGATTGTGCGTGAGACTTTGGACCTGTTCCTGGAGCTGTTGTATTTGCATCTGGAGCTGGAGCTGCTCTTCCATCTGTTCCTGTCGCCGCTTAGTATCTTCTCTTTCTGAAATAAAACACGAGATAAAGCTTAAGATGGAGACTTGTCTGTAAAAAGGAATTTATCAATAACACAATGGACTTACCCAAGAATCCAAGTTTCTCTCCCACAAAGCACAGCTGTGTCTTGTATCTTTGCATAGTCTTGTGCAAGACGGTATTTTCCTTGCACAGCAGGTCCTGGGCAACAGAAGAGTTCTTGAGTTTTTGCTTTAGGTTTTCTATGTATAGCTGCTGTCTCATATGTTCTTCGTTCACTTCAAAGGAGAAACCACGTGGTACATCCTGTTCTGTAAGCACACACAAATACTTTTTCTTTCTTTTGAAGTTCTTGTCTCTGCTCTTTGAGCTCGTTGGTTCTGTATTCTCTGTTTCTTCAAAACTTGTTTCCTCATCTTCGTTCACTCTATCTTCTGTTTCTCCATTTTCTTCTTCATCACCTTCAACATTATCTTCTTTCTGGTCAGATAGAGACACTTTTTCCCCATTTGGCCTAAGATTTGAGATGACAACAGATGATAATAGTGCGCCTATGTAAGGGGAGAAAAGGAGCAAGTAAGTAATCGCTTGTAGTGGCATAAGGCTAGAGGTATTACTTGAGAGCTTTGCTTGTTCTTCAATATCCTGGATTTCTATTGCAATTGCTTCATGCATACGTAAAGAATCAACCATGCCTTGCAGCTGCAGGTGAGTAATTCCTTAGTGAGCACTCAGAGAGTGGGAGGCAGGAAAGAGATAAGAGGAGACAAAATGAGTTTGCAGAGGATAAATTACAGGCACAGCGACTACTTCCTCGTTGCATTCCTGTCTGTTTCCATTTTGTTGTTGTTCATCTAACTCACTACCACCTTGGTTTGTCTTTCTTGCCCTGTGAGCGTGTTTGATGAGCTGGCTCTGATACTGTTGAAGCTTTCCATTCACATTGCGCAGTTGCTCCAACTGGAAGGACACTGTCATACAAAGCCGGGGGGGGGGAGGGGTTACAAAATTACCTCCTATTTGAAGATGGCCACCAAGGGGGTAGAATATGTACTTGTGTGGAAGGTGAGGTAGGCATTTTGTATCAGATTGAAGATGCTCTCAAGGGGCGCACCACTGACAGTCTGCATCTGGGCTTGGTTTGGATCCGTCTGGCAGGGCTTGCAAGGGGTTAAGCAAGGGCAAGGGTTAGAATCTCTTGGGAGTCACTTAAATAAAAATGTGCAGGGTGGGCAAACAGCTTTATATGACTGAATGAAACAACACAGGTTTGATTTGTGAATTGCAAGAAATGAAACTGAAGTTGATAGCTTTATTTTGTTAATTACTAAAGAAAAAGGATAATTTGAAAGGTGAACTATTTTGTGTTGTTCTTTAAACTTAAACTGATTCATAGGTTGTCCCATGCTGACCTTTTGTGCACAGGACCTTATCTTGATCAACTTGTTTCAGTGAGTGACTTTCAAAGTGGAACTCAGTTTTTACAGATACTATGAACACAAAGAGCATTATTATGAGGCCATTTTGAACTTTATTGTTGGGCATGCAAAGAGTTTAAACAAACAAGATAGACAACTTGGTAGCAGCAGTACTGTTGTTAAACAAATACTCTGTAAGTTAGAAAATGCATAGCCCTTTTGTAGTCATATTGTATGATCCATAAAGATAAAGAAAAAGAACAAAAGGAGAGAGTGACTGCATCAGCAGTTGTGTAAAGGTATTAACGCTGCTCTTCCATTGAGCTACCCAGCCATTGATGTGTATTGATAGTTAGATGGATGGCTGGGGGCGGTTTCGATCCGCCGACCTGCGGCTTATGAGGCATACGAAGTAACTGCTCGACTGATGGCACTGCTCCCATTTGGCCAACCATCGGGAAAACAATTTAAGGTTTAAAAAAAAAGCCCACTAAATTAAATTGTTTCTTTTGTTGTTAAGGAAATATGTCTTGAAGGGTCTACTTCTTCTTCTTCTTCTTTTAGTGAATGGTTCTTCCCCTCATGGTGACTTACCACCACAAAGCAAAGGTGTCAAACAAAAATATTTCAGCCGTGTAAAAAAAAAAGACCACACAAAAGATAAGCTTGCAAGGCATGGGCGTCGTTTCAATAGAAATAGAGAGAAAGAGAAAGAGAGAAAGAGAGAGATGTCTCTAGGAGTAATGTAAACTCATCTTGTAAGCCACCTAACTATTATAAGTATATATACTACGGTATAATATTATATGTATATGTTTCAACATGACTGTTCGCCATCAAAGCAAAGCAAAGGTTTAGTACTCATCGTCACCACCGCCAGCATATCTGTCATCGTCGTCGTAGTCGTATCGCTCGTCGTCATCATCATTGTAAGACTCTTCAAAGTCTTCGCCATCGGCGTGATCACGGTCCCCTCCTCGAACAGCATCGTAGGATTCTCTGCTGAGAATGATCTCCCCATCAGGCCCTCTCTCGTGCGTGATGTTCTCCAGCTGCAGTCTGCCGTCCGCATCGGTGCTTCGGGCCAGCGTTGGGCCTACATGAAGTGAAAAATGTGAAACAACCATTAAGGGAAGTATGAGTAAAGAAGAACAAGATAAAGAGAACAAACAAACAACCAATGATCAAGAAGGATGTGGCACCTGGTGTAATAGCCATTCGAGGTGCAGGCACCACAGCGACCATATCTCTCTTGGGGCCCTGTCTCTCTGCTTCTTCTGCTTTTTCTTTCTTTTGTTTTTCTTCTTCAGCGGCCTTCTTTACTTTCTCAGTTAGCATTTCCAACTCCTCGGTGTCTGTTAATTGAATTGGTTATGTGTGAGGGAGAAAGAACAGAGAACAGAGAGACGTATGGTTAACCATAAGCCTTGGTTTGGTCAGTGAGCCAGAGGAGGGAGAGAGAGCAGAGAGCAGAGAATGGAATTAAGTTGCAATTACCAATTGCTGTGCGTGTGCTGAGCGCGGAATCAATACCGTCAGGGTGTTCTTTTTCTTCTTTCTTGAATTTATTTCTAATCTGGTCTCGTGAGCGGCCTGGGAAGAGCATCGCTATCAATGTGAAGTCAGTGCCATAGCGCTTGATCGCCTATGAGACTCATCATCAAAATAGACAACACCAGAAAGCAGCAACGTTGACAAAGAAACAAGCAAATGTGTGGAGGTAAATATAGATGTTATACCTCATAGAATTGTTTTGTGGCCTCCTTTGTCCATCGCTCTGAGCGATTCCTTTGTGTAACAATAGCAAAGAAAGTAAGAGAAAGGACGCTAGCGTGTGTTGTTCCAACTTACTTTTTCCTATATCGCTGATAATTAGTGTTCTTTCCCTCAGCAGTTTCATATACAACGTTATATGTGGAGCTCTCATCGCGCCGCGTTGCATCAAGCAGAAGACTCTGCTGATCGATGATAATCTGTCCATCCTCACCAATGAACACTCGAGGCGCAGTCCCACTTCTGTGTTTGTGTTCAACAGCGTTGTTGTGTTGTTGTATTATTTCAACAACAAAACAGTTTGAGTCCATGGCATGTGGAAAAGAGGAATTCCAAAGGGGAAACATACGATCCTTGAGAGGCGGGTGGTCTGCTTTGTGGAGCAGGCATCGGCCTAACTTGTTCTTCCTACAATGCACAATGCTCCATCCAATATAATTACAAATGTCTCTTATGTTTGGAGCAAAAGGAAACCAATGTCTCTCACAAGTGGCAGGGAGTGAAGAGAAACAACAACGAACCTGATTGTCAGCAGCAGTAGCAGAAGAGGTGGTTTCAATCGATTTAATCACATCTTTCATTGTGATCACTCGCCTGCCCATATCGAACGCCTCTGCGTCGCCATCGTCTCCCTTTCTCCCAAAGCAAGTGTGATAACGTTGATGTCAATAACCACAGAAGAAGAAAAAAAAACACTGAATGGGTGGGGGTTCCATTACAGCTTCTCCTGTATCTGTTCTCGCTTTTTTGGTTCTCAGATCATAAAGACCTTGATTGCTTCCTGCTCCAGCCGGACGCTTGCCTAAAGTTTGGTTATTTTTGAAAAAAAACTATAATTCATAAATCAATGGACTGATGATGAAACAATTACCTGTGGAAGCAGGAGATGCTGCAGATCTGGGCCTGCTCAAGTTTGGCCTGAATGAAGCTTTCTTTGAGGCGGGTGACACCTCCATCAATCAGAGAACTGATGGCAAGAGAAGAAAAAAATAAATAGAAGATCTTAAGTGTCCCCCCCCCCCAAAGCAATTCAGCTGACAACAAAACCATTTTTTTGTGACACGAGACGGTGGGTTTCTCAACATTCAGAGATGTTTGCCTGCTCCAGACACAAATTGGTGGCCATGATCCTCCCCTTCCTGCCATTCCAATCCTAATCTTCATAATTTGATCCTACTAACTCTAACTTGGTGATTTCTGCATTAAAAAAGCCTCTTTCGCCCCTTCTCTCCTTTGCTTCTGGCTGCAGGTCCCCAGGCTCGAAATGGTCAGTGTCACGCCCTTTCACTTTCTGCAATAGCCGTAATTACAGCACACAACCCCAGGCGCAACTCTTTCATCCAAGGTACCACCAAAAGCCCTTTATCCCAAACACCCCTCCCCCAAAAGCCTAAGCTTCATGGATGCTTTGGCAGATTGAAGAAAGTTCAAGAAGCCAAGCTTCCACCTTTCATACGTGCACGAGATCTTTCTAAAACCTTGGGCATCAATCTGAAGGACATCACCAGAAGAATCAGTGCTGAGGGGTAACTGCTTTCATTCCTCCCTTTGTTTCAAACAAGCAATTCTTGCACCAAGCGATGAGTCTTGTAATTCTCTATTTGTTGTGGCTCCAGGTTAAGATTTAAATCAGTAAAGGATATTATATTCTCTTGGGATGCCTCTTCCAGGTTTGCCAGCAGCATTGGCATCACTCCCATCTATGATGACCTTGACCTCAGCAGGGACCCAAACTACAATAGACAGAGGCGCAAACACGAAGGCAAAGACATGGTCAATAAACAAGGCATGATGCCACGACCAGGTATTATTCTCCTCTTCATCTCTCTCTCTCTCTCTCTCTCTCTCACACACACACACACACCTCAGCCTTTTACAAGTGACCTTACTCTTTACTTTTTCCAATTAGGTATTGTGGCTGTGATGGGCCACGTTGATCATGGAAAAACAACTCTTCTTGACGCACTGAGAAATACCAACGTGGCTTCAAGAGAGGCAGGCGGTATCACCCAGAGCCTGACGGCCTTTAAAGTTCACTTATCCCAATTTTTGGACACTCCACAGCCAGGAGAAGAAAAAGATGCATGCATCACATTTTTGGACACTCCAGGCCACAAGTAAGAATTCTTTGCTCCATCTACTACAAGAAATTTCTTTTCTTTGTGGAATAGAACAACCTGGAAAGAAATCATAACGAACAGGATGGCTATTTCCAGTGCACAGATATTAACTTTCATATTTTTACAGAGCCTTTTTTCGTATGAGATCAAATGGAGCCTATGTGGCGGACTTGATTCTGCTCATTGTCGCCTCTGATGAAGGAGTACAATCGCAAACAAAAGAATCCTTTTCACTTGCCAAAGAATCGGAGATTCCAGTTATCGTTACGCTCAACAAAATTGACCTACCTTCTGCAAACGTGCCAAAGGTGACGAAACAACTCCAAAAACTAGGATGGCTTCCTCGTCTTAGAGATGCAGAACAGAAAGAGGACCTCGGAGCATCTTCACCATCTCTTGTCAAAGGAGTAGTTGAGATATCAGCAAAGGAGAGGATGAATCTGGACGTACTTGTGAAGAAATTGTATGATACATGCAAAAGTATGAACTTATGGGAGGACACCAAGTGCTTTCCTCAAGCCACCGTTGTGGAAGTGTTCACGGAGGATGGAGGCAGAGGCAGAGTACTTCGTGTGCTTGTACACTGTGGAATCTTAGAGGTTGGACAGTACTTCGTTGTGGGCTATGAGACAGGTAGAGTCAAGTCAATCTATAACGGCGATGGGAAAAGCATAGAGCGTGCTATGCCTGGTGACCCTGTAGAGGTCGTGGGCTTATTTAAGGGCACGATGCCGTCGCCTGGAGATGACCTCTTTGTAGTTAAAAGAGAAAAAGCGGAGGAAGTGAAAGAATTCAGGAACCTGATTGCGGAATTCCAAGGCACCCAAGCTAAGTATGATGATGCCTTGGTTCGTTCCATAGAGAAGGATATAGGTCGTATGAGTATGGAAGAAGAAGAAGATGAAGAAGAAGATGAGGAAGACGATGGCGAAGCGGAAAGCCAAGCCAAAGAAGAGGAAGCCGAGGAAGAAGAGCCCTCCCTTCAAGTTGTGATCAAAGCAGACAACATAGGATCACTGCATACCTTGATTGATGCCTGCAACGAGCTCTCAGAACAGAACAGCATCAAAGTAAACATCATCCGTGCAGGTGTGGGCAGCGTCAATACGACGGATGTGGCCTACGCCGAGAGCGCTGGCTGTGCCGTCTATTGCTTCAACGTCAAGGTCAACTTTGATGTCAGAGCCAAACTGAAGAACAAGAAGATGGTGATCAAACACTTTGATGTGTTTTACCATATGCTGGATGATCTGAAGAAGGAGCAGGACAGCATGCTTCCCAAAGAGCAAGCAGTTGAGTGAGCCAACAATGTTAATAAAGTAATAACCTCTTTGCCAACATTTTTAATGAACAAGACCAGTCCAGAAAAATCCCGATTCTTACAGAAATAAACAGAAATCTGTCCACACATCATTTCCAGGAAAGAGTACGAAAGCCCTGCTCTCTGCTCTGCTGCTCATCACTGTCTCTTTCAGCACCCCTTACCTTACACACTGCAACAAGAGAACCGTGTGCGACATCAGAAAATACAACTACCACACAATGGTTTGGACCTCAATTCATTGGTTCATTTGTGCAAGGCTTTCGTTTGAAATGCTGATTTTCATCTATCTTTTGCAGGCTGCAGCTCGCGTTATCCTAAATGTCTTAGTGACCGGTTCATCTCTGTTTGGAAAAGCTTTCATTGATGCATGGCGGCAAGCGAGCGTCAGTACGTGTCACATAATCTACCTTGTGAAGTTAAATTTCGTGTTTCTGATACAATTTCTTTCTGACTCTAGAAGCTGCACAAAGTGGGATGAGACAGCTTACAGTAGGAGAAGCTGAAAAAATACTAAATTTGCGCCAGCCGTATAAATTAAATGATGCCCTACAGGTAATTACAACTTTATTCTACACATGACAGCTTTTGTAGACGCGTCACTAGTTGGCAGTTACTGACTAATCTTCAATCTTTGCATTGGTGCAGAAATACCAGCATTTGTTCAAGGCCAACGATCCATCTGGTGGAGGTTCGTTCTACTTGCAGTCCAAAGTTGTTCGTGCGAAAGAGACTATTGAACACCACATCGCGCAGCAGGGAGGGCGATGATGCTGAACTATATCTATCCCACCCAAAACAAACCTGCACCATCTTTGATCCAAATAGAAAGGTCTCAATGTGCTCTTAAATTGTATAGAAAATGTGATATTTACAATTTCGAATGTAGAAGAAAGAAGAAGGAAGATATCTATTCTATTCTATTTCATGTGTGAAAGCCGCTTTCATGGTTGTTGTGCATCCTTCTGCCTTTTTCTGGTAAACCTCCTCTTTTTCATCGTGATGGTGCAGTCAGCTTGCTGTTGCTCTTCCTCAGACGGTACGTTTGCTTCCTTCTCTTTCTCTCCTTCTTCTTCTTCTTTGCTATTTTCTTTGCTCTGTTGATTATCATCAGGTCCTACTTGGTCTGGCTGGTCTTCCACAACACATATCTTTCTCTGTGAGAAGTGTGATATGTGATATTGTTCAGAGAAGGCTCACATACAAAGATCTTTCTGCAACTCAATGGTTTTTAAAGTAAGTTACCTTTTGAACTGTATGGTTAGTAGAAGGACCGCCATCACCAGATGTAGTACAAAGAGAAGAAGAAGAAGAAGCCGAAGAGGAGCACGCAGGGGCAGAGAGAACAGATGAAGGTGAAGGAGCAGACGGATGTGAGGGAATGGGAACTGGAGCTGAGGGAACAGGTGAAGGTGAGGGAGCAGGGGGCAATGAAGGAGCTGAGAGGACAGGTGAAGGTGAGGGAGCAGGAGCAGAGGAGGCAGGGACCGCAGGAGAAGCATTGCAGCTCATAGAATCTGGTACATTATGAATGAATGAGATAACATTAATGAATGAGCTCAAACATCTGACATCTGACATCAATCACCACATCACAGTTTCTGTGGCGAGAAGGGCTTAAACTAAACTACTGCTAACTTACTGGGAGGGGCTTCTCGCTTGACTTTAGTAATCAACAGCGGGTTGTGGGAAGCATGTTGCTCCATCCTGGGTTGTGGCAACGTTGGTGGGTTCTTTTTTTTTAAAGCATTTAAGCATGTGATGTGGTTTTTTTTTCAAACCTCATAAAGTCAATCCAATATGGTCCCAGATTGACATTGTGCTGTCCAGTCTGGCATAGACAAAGAGATAAATTAGATTTTTAACAGGATAAATCCCTTGTTACACAACAACTGGCCTGTGTACCAAATAGGCTCTTTCTAGTGAAGCAATTTCAGGCGGTTTGTAGGGCAGCCATCTTCCTTGTTGGTAGAATGTCCACGAAGCCATTGAATGATGTCAAATTGTTGGTGGACCACCACAGCAATTTACGTACTTTTATTTTTGGACTAAATATTTTCTTAGTAAATTTTTGTTTTAATTAATAAGCAATTTGTGTTTTCGTTTTGTACAAAACAACAAATGTACCAAACAACAATGCTAATAAATTAAATTAAGTTTAAATCATCTGTGCGACTGCGCAACTGAATTGGAACCCAAAAGCCCAACCTGAACGGCGGGTGGAGGCATGGGTGTTGTCGTAATGACACACTGAACCTAGTTACCACCAGCTCAGACTACCCCAAACCCCGGTACTACACCATCAAGATACCCTTGCTTCCTTGGATCATGTTTGAGGACGGACTTGGCAAACTGATTACTTTTGCATCCTTGCAACAAACCCTAGCTTGCTGATAGCAACAATTTGCACAGTTAGGCAACCTGCTGCTGGGGGCGGTCGCCTGAGTGTGCCCCCGCAAGGAACATTAAAAGCCCTCCTTATTGGTTGCACTTTGCAATGGCCTCTAGTAACCAACGAACCATACAGCACCATCTATTCTCATCTTTCATTCTCATTGTTCATGAGCTGATCATACATGGAACTACTTCCACAAAAGAGCTGAGACCAAGCCATTAGACCCTTCTTTTGCGTTAAAACGAGGGGTTCAACCCAACACGTTACACTGATCGCAACAATTAAAGCGTGATGACGAAGTAAATAAGAAATCAAACATGGACATGTTGAATGTCGTTGGACCGGGGGTGTTGCATTTGGGAAGGAGATATAAAAAAGCCCACCTTTTGTTTCTTGTATTCTCATCCTCAAGCACAGAGAACAACTTGTACACAAGCCAAACGGAGTACAACAATGAAACCCACTTCTTCTTCTTCTTGGAGTCCTGTGGTTGTTGTGATTTTCCTGTTCTTCACAGTCAGTGCTCTTGCTCTTAGCTTTGACTACATTGTGCAAAATGACTGTGCAGAATTTAGCTATTTGGAACAATCCCTGTCCAATGTAATTTACCTAATACCTGTTTATCACTTTTTAGCTTTAGACTTATTCATTTCACCTCAACAGGGTCCTTGTAACATTCCTTTTCCTCAAGGTGCTCAATCAAAGTATACAATAACTCCTCCATCTGGAGATCGTGCTGCTGCATTGACTCAAGTGAGCCGCCCCCCTTCATGTTTTATAGTTTGTGTTTTGTGGATTCCACATTCAACTTCAATATTTTAATCCATGGACAACCATACACAGCCTCTTCAATGTTCAGCTGTATCATTATTTGAAGCCAATTTTGGTGACTGGGAAGACCTTGCCTTCATAGATATAAGTAACATTGATGGCTACACTGCTGGTTTAAATGTCACAGGTACATTATAAATGACAAGAGGTCATCACAGCCATTCCTTCAACACAACCTTGAACACAATGTGTGTCCCACCCCAGGTTATTATACCAGTGGAGAAACAAAGAATATTCACTGCTGCTCTGGCTGTCCAGATACTGCTGACTCACCCAACTGCAAAGGAGCAGGCAATTACTGGTTTGTTTGAATTACATTTATTCACCATACTTCTTCCTCAACACCAACATCAATTCAACGCTTTGTTTGTGAGGCCAGGTACCCAACTGAAATATCTAATTATGGTACCATTGCTTGGTCGATGGATGGCCTGACGAAGCTTGTCGTTCAGTTCTTGTGTCTCAGTCCAACAGATAAACAGGCCTGTGATGGTGTTACATGCAACAATGGTGGCGTTTGTATGGTATGTTTCCTTACCATTACCTCTCTTTGTTATGGCACTTTGGTTGATTGAATTCTTTCACAGGGAGGAAATGGTGGTGTTTGCTTGTGCCAACCTGGGTAAAAACAGATATCAATCAACCTTTAATGGTTCGTTCTAGTAATATACTAATTACTTTCTCTTATCTTTCTATCTCGTTTTATTTCTAGATGGGGTTCTGCTGTTGCAGGAGTTCCTGGAGATTGTAGCGTGAAGCTGGACTCCACACCTTGTTATGGTGTCGACTGTGGTTTTTATGGAACTTGTGATGCTGCAGGTGCTTCTAGTGGTGGTAACAAGTGTGATTGCTTGGAAGGCTACACTGGCGCCACCTGCACCATTCCACCTGCAAGCTCCCCTTGCTCTGGAGTCAACTGCAATTCTCGTGGAATTTGTAAGAATGGCCTGTGTGAGTGCCATAATGGCTTCACTGGGTGCAACTGCGAAGTAGCACCTAACTGTACTTTCATCAACAATTCCAATTACATTGGCAACGATCTGCCAACCAACAATGCCGTCAGTGGAACTTCTGCTTCAGACTGTTGCAAGGCATGTTTGGCCCGTACCGATGGCTGCGCAGCATTCACATACTCAGGAGGCACCTGCTATCTCAAGTCTTCAACTGACCAAGGATTGTCCACTGCTACTGGCCAAACCGCTGGTGCCTTTCCAACTACGATCACCTTGGCACCTGAAACTTGTGTTGGTAAGCAAGCCCATTTCTCATTTCTAAAAGACCTCCATTTGACATTATGTTTCAAATGTTGCAGGCCACAGTGGAGATGGCAGTGGCGATGGCAGTTCAGGTGGAGATGGCAGTGGCGATGCTGGTGATTCCAATATGCTGGCCATACCCAAAGTATTGCTTTCAGTCTTTCTCTTTTTGACTGCTCTCATTTTGTCCATCTAAGTCTCGAAGAGGCGTAAACAAGCTTTGCCACCGTTTGTCAATATATTGTAGTAACAGCTGCTGCTCTTTAGACTCTTGTATTTCTAGTACCTTAATGTTATGTACTTTTTAACAGTAGAATAAACTTAAAGACATATATTTTTCAGTGATGTAGTTGTGTAGAGAGATGTAGACAAGGACAAACATATGTTTG
>CDFI01094004.1:0-11610 GCA_000826405.1 Acanthamoeba divionensis | reverse complement strand
TGGCACTTTGGGGCTGGATTTCTTCAGGATTGACCAAATGCAACAGATCATGTCTGAAAACGACCCCACTCATGATGCTCTGAAGTAAGAGAGAGAAGTATTTATAATCTCTCTCTCTCTCAAAACAGTCAGTTTCATTTATTCGTATGCCCGAAGGAAGATTAACAAATTTAATCTTGATTGCCTGGTTGCTGCTTGGGCTGATCAGCTGTACATATATCGCCCCCCCCCCAAAATGATGCTTGTTGCAGTATCATCTCGGTCGATTAAGCATCTTTCTCAACTGCACACAGTTGCCATATGCATTGATGAACAACAGAGGCCTTCCAACAAGAGGCCAGGTCTGTCATCTATCAATCAAAATCAGCCAAAACAGTATTGTACAGTGGATCTTGATTTAACGATTAAAATTACATGTAAGCAGACAAGGACAACCAAGGCCCGTGCCAGGGGGGCTACTGGCCAGACAGCGATGGATGCTGTCCCAAAGAGATAGACAAGGTGGGATTCTTCTACAGGGACTTTCAAGGCTGCTATCCTGACCAGCGTGGCTACTGGGCTGATGCAAGGGGCTGCTATCCAGACAAGAAGGGCAACTACCTGGCTGCTGATCAGAGCTGCCCTCACGACAGGAAGTGCCCCAGCGACTGCATCTTCATTCGCCCATGCACATCGAAGTACCCCCAACCTCACAAGAAGAAGAAGAAGAAGAAGCATTGATTTGAATTCAATTTTGAAAATCATCAAAGATGAATCAAGAGTTGATGGTGATGGATGAATTCATTCAGATCATGAGTTGAGATGAAGAAGAGAAATGCAAGCAAGCATTCATTCAATGCTAAAAAAAAATTCTTCTTTCAAAAAGAGAGAAACAGAAAAAGAAAAACAGTTTAAAATACAAACAAGACTCTTTCTTTTGTTTGAAAGAAAGATCAAATTACTCTTTCTCTCTCTCTCTCTCTCTCTCTCTCACTACTTGCAACTCTCAACTAGACTAGACTACAATCATTTTCTTCTTCTTCTTCATCTCTTCTTCTCAAACAAAAACATTAAATAGAAAGAGAAGAAAAGAAAAGCATTTCCTCTCTCACACCATCACCATTCAAGAAGTTTTAACACATCACCATGACCATGACCATCCTAGTTTGTACAAACTATTCAGAGTGTGTGTAGTAGTGTAGTGTAGTAGTAGTGTAGTGTAGTGTAGTTCTCCTTTGTAACACATCTTCTTAATTTCTACTTTCATCATATGAAGATGATGAAGAGAGAGAGAGAGAGAGAGAACATACATACATCACTTCATGTCAACTACTTTGACATGCTGGCAATGATGTTGTGCAGTTGAAGGTCGCCGCGTAGGATCTCGAAGACGTGCTGCGCCTTGGCGTTCGTGATGGCGCTGCCGCCCAGCACGACGCACACCTCCTTGCTTAAGGCCAACTGACCCACATTGGCAGGGTCAGCGCCATGCTTACAAAACACAGCCGTGCCACTCTGTAACATTTAAAAAAGTTAAGGTAAGATGTTAATAAATATTAATTTCTTAACATTGTTATATGTGTGTAGTGTGTAGTGTGTAGTGTGTAGTGTGTAGTGTGTAGTGTGTAGTGTGTAGTGTGTAGTGTGTAGTGTGTAGTGTGTAGTGTGTAGTGTGTAGTGTGTGTTTTGAGACTTACCCTCCGAAGAGTGACTAATGAAGTGGCCTCGAGGCCAGGAGTAGAGATGCAGTTTATGACTGCGTCCACGCCGTTGCCTTTCGTCACGCGTCTCACTAGCTTGAGCACTTCGAAGGTGTTCTCAGCATCACTGATGTTTGGTGTGACCCCAACCACAAAAAATGAAAGGAAGGAAGGAAGGAAGGGATGTGTGAGTAGGGGGCTCGGATGAAGGCCAGAAAAGAAAAGGAAGAATGAAGAAGGACAGAAAAGAGAAGAAGAGAATAAAAAGGAGAGAAAGAGAGAGAGAAAGAGAGAAAGAGAGAAAGAGAGAAAGAGAGAAAGAGAGAAAGAGAAAGAGAGAAAGAGAGAAAGAGAGAAAGAGAGAGAGAGAGAGAAAGAGAGAAAGAGAGAAAAGAGAAGAGAGAGAGAGAGAGAGAGAGATGGCCATCAAAGTGGTTCACAGTAAGACGTTACATCTTTTGTATGAAGTCAGCCTTGCAGGCAAGGTTTGTCGCGGTCTCTATTCGCGCGTCCTGGTTGTCTATCGCTATGAGCACTATGGCGCTGGAGAGTTTACGGAGGATGGACGCTGCCAGCAATCCCGTCCTGCCGCAGCCCATTATCATAACATACTTCTCGCCTTCGCCACACCACTCCACCTACATTTTTTTTTGTTTTGAAAAAAAAAAGTGTTTAACAAAAAAGTTCTCAACTGGAAGTCAGTTCTGGTTGCATGGTCTCTCTTCGTTCTTGAGCCAACAACAGTTGTCAGAGAAGGGTTGTATGAAGAAATGAGGTTTGTTTGTTTGTTTGTTTGTTTTTGGGAGGGGGGGTTTACCTGTGATAAGGACGACGCAAGGTCCACCGCCAACAGAGCAAACTCAGAGTCAACATCCGAAGGCACAGTGACAAAGGACGCATTCGAAAACACTATGCCGTGCCCTCTCACGCTCACGAAGCCATCATTGACTCCGTCGACCGAATCGATCTTTGTGGGCAGCGTGGAAAGCGAACACATCGGTATGACCCTGTCTCCCAGCTTGGCCCCAGACAGCTTGCCCTCCATGAACTGGCCCACTTCCTCTATCTTGCCAATCGCCCATCCGCTGTAGTTGTTTGCAAGTCTCTTCCCATCACTGCCCGTAGAGCTGTTGTTCGTTCTCGGCACTTGAATCTTTCCGTGCTCTTGGGCAAGCTCGAGGACGCCCGAGCCCAAGTCGGAATACTTGGCCTGCACGAGCTTGGATGACGTTTTACCTAAATAGATCATCTGGAGGGACAGGAGGACCTCGTGGCCATTCAACAAGGAAGGCGTGTTGTCCAGCTTTGAAGCGAAATGAGGTAACAGACCTGTCGATGTCTTGTCTTGGTCCAAGACTCGGTGAAATCCAAACTCAAAATTGATGTTCCATTCATCCTGCTCTGCGTCCTTGAACTCGTGTGCACCGCTTGCAGATAAGGATGGCACCTTTTCTTCACGCTTTTCTGATAGCTTTCTGTCGTTGTCTTGTTCTTCTTTGACTTCACGCTCTTTTTCTTCTTTGCTTGAGAGGTTCCTTTCTTCCTTATCAAATTTCCTCACCGAGAAAGTGAGCCTGAACGAAGAAGACCTTTTCTTTGGTTTCATGGTGAGGTTGGGGTTGATCACAGCATTACTGGAACTGCTGAGTGAAGGACTGTTTGCACTGTTTAGAACAAAGAAATTTTAAAACGCGTTTGTAACACAAAGAGACATGCAAGGGGTTTGATATTCCCCCTCCCGAGTGTGGAGCCCTGCATACCTGTTCGTAGGAGAACCGGAGCCAGAACTGAGGGTATTGGAGTTTACAGGGGAAGAGTTACTAAAGCTAATAGAGCGCTCACTGGAGGTAGACAGGCGTGGCCGCAGACAACCTCCCTTCTCTTGATATACATTATGATAATATTCTGAACAGAACATAAGAAATGAGCATTAATATAAATTTGTGTGCATGGTAAAACTGTAAGCAGCAAAGACGAACCTTCGAATTTGATGGCTTCGCACTGGTTTTGAAGGTAATCAGAGGGAAGGGTTACAGGTGAAGCCCTGTGCCAGCATTTGATGCTGCGTATATCTTTGTTACTTTCAGGTTTACGTTCACCTTGTTCTAAATATATGATGTCACCTGGTTCCACTCGGGCGCTGCACACATTTTTGGTGGGAGAAGGAACCTTCAGAGACTGAAGTGTGATCTCAAGTAACAATATAGTAATGTACCTTTCAAGTATGTAAGGAGAGCCAGCACAAAAGGTAGGCGGTAGTGAAGAAGCAAGCCTCTCCAGAATTTGTTTGAAGGAGGGTCGTCGCCAAGGGTCATTATCCCAGCATTCAATAGTCAAGTCCCTATAAAATGGAGGGCAATCATCTATTGACACGAACATCAGACATTTATGTTAATAAAATGAAACTAAGAAATATGTGAAACAGTTGTAAATTACCAGGAAGCTCTGGTCTCTTTCCATCAACAACCTCCAACTCTATTTGCACTCTGAATGTTAATTGTTTTATATTAATGTTAGCATTAATGGAGTATTATCATCTGTAGGGTTTTTTGAATGTTGAACGTACCTGTTCTTTTTGCCGAAGGGGAATTGGCGTGTGTAGATCTCATACATAATGATACCAAATGAATACACATCAGCCTAGAATGTATTTTTTAAATATAAAGCATCAATTAAGTGCAAACTGCCAAAGAGCAACAACATATAACTGTTTAACAGGATCTGTTACCTTTTCTGTATATTCTTCATTGCGCATAACCTCAGGAGCGAGCCAAATTGGATTGTCAACAGTTCTTCCTGCTATTGTGGGAGCTAGATTGCGCGCTGTGCCAAAGTCTGCTACCTTGGCCACTAGCGACCCATCGCTTCCAGCCCTTAGCTGAGGCACATTGAGAATATGAAATCAAAAAGCTGATACCAAGGATGCACAAAGAAAGAAAGCTTACCAAAATGTTAGGTGACTTGAGGTCTCTATGTATCTTGGGAGGCATCTGTGAATGCAAGAAGTTCATCCCCTTTGCTACGTCCATTGCAATTCCAATCACTTGATGCCACGGAATCATATTGTTTCTGTCCTCAAGGTAGGCATGAAGATTTCCTTTGGGATAAAAAGATAAAATTTAGTCATGTTAAGAAAGGGAATTGTTTTAGTAACTATATTGGCGATTTGGCTTGATGCTCACCCAATTCCATAAATTCGCTAATAATACACGGTGGGTTAAGACAAATGCCTATCAGCACTACTACATTAGGGTTGTCGATGGCACTGTGAAAAATTAATTAATAAGAAAAAGAATCATGGTTTAGAAATCAAGAATCTCTTCCTGAAGAGCTTTGAAAGTGGAAAAAAAAACAATTCACAACGCACCTCATGAACTTGACTTCGGATCTAAATTCTTTGAAACCTTTAGAGTTGTTTAATTTTTTGATGGCAACCGTAACACCTTCATATACTCCTTTATACACATCCGCATATGCACCTATACAGAGACAGAGCACGTTGAGAATTCTTTTAAGTCTTAAGAAAAGATCTCAGGAAAGAGTCTTACCTTTGCCTATCATAGCACCTAATTCTATTTTTGAATATGGTATTTGTTTGTACTGAGTCATAGCAATATCTGGCACTAACTCTACCAACGGCACGTCTACACCTTTCCCTAACACACCCTATTCGCGAACAATCACGGAATATATATAAATATGCAGCAGCAAAATAAATCATGAATGGTATTGTTGCTTACTAGTGAATCTTCTGGGCACTTTAGCGTTTTAATATCCTCACAGGAAGCAAGTTCACATTCTAACAACGTGAACATATGAGGCTTATCTTTCTTTTCTTTGAAACAATGTGTACAGGGGACCCGAATTTCCGTGAAGTTAACACCAAACCAGTCCCTTAGCGTATCAATTTCTTCCACTATCAAAGATATCATATCTATAGAAACGTCACACAGTATGCAAACAAACCTCGTTAGGTGAATATGAAATAGAGACCAAAGACTTGTGATTAGTGATTACCAAGCAAAGACTCAGAATTGTTAGATCGCACAGTGACATTAAGGCTTCCGCTAGCGTGGTCGACCTGGTGGCGCAACTGATCAGCTTTACAGAACTAAAGGGGAGGGAGAGGAAAAGTGTACAAAGACTGATGCAAAAGTGTCGCCTTTGATGTTTTCTATAATCATGCCATATCTGAAGATAGTTCATGAAATTTAGTTTTCAGTTATAAATGTACAGATGCGAGAGCAGAGAGGCGAGTACCGCCAATGGTTCTTGCTCTCCGTGGTGTGCAGCATGCGAACGATTAGTTGCGGGAAGAAAGGTAGAGGCAAGAAGTTGAATTTCCAAACACGTCCTATCTGGTACTGCATTGAATCATCGTATTGTGGCCAATCTTTATCTAAACCTGTGGAGCGATAAAAGATTAGCAAAAGAAAACTTCTCGTTGCAGAAAGAGGCTTAGATACCAGGAGGAGGATCAGGAGAGAGGAGGCAAGGCACGAGAGACTCATCTTCCAAAGTGAACTCTGGTAAATCCCCTGCTTCTTCCACGAAATTGGCTTGAAAGTAACCCACCTTTAAAGTGCAAGTATTACAGCATGCTACTGAAAAGATACCTGGAAGAGAATATGGTTGGGTTGAGGGTTTACCTGTCCATTGTGCATTCCTCGCCACCAACGACCAACTTTTATCTTTTCGAGAAGCAATATTTTATCCCCTGCCTAGCAAACCACAAAAAAAAATTATCAATAATCCAATCCCATCACTTTTGTGTTGGCCATACCTTGAATGAAAGCTGGTTATGAGTTCGGCCAGTATAATCTTCAGTGGCACGGAAAACTACTCTTTTGCGCCTTAACCGGAATGATATCTGAAATTTCTCTGTTGTTTACATATAAACGAAGAATTAGAACAGGGAAACGAATTCGTTTGAATCTCTCTCTCTCTCTCTCTCTCTCTCTCTCTCAGAGTGTATGTTTCCTATAGTAATTCTCTGTCGGTACGTACCCAGCAGCAGAAGCAGCGTGCCATGCAAGTAGGCAGGGTAAAGATCTCCTTTCCATACGTGGGAAAATAAAAATTTGTGTTGCAAAACGCCCCTATCCAACATAGTCTTGGAAGACACCACAGTAGCCTTGATTAACGCAGAGACGAAGTAAAGCCAAGTGAGTCATTGATACCACCGGAAAACCATGAAGACAAAACATACCATGACTTCAGTGAGCCAGCGTGGATCCAGTATGACGATATCTGAAAGCCCAGATTTCTTAAAATAAACAAGAGATCCCAATTCATGCAAAAACTCCAGACCACGAATTAACTCCTCCTACAAGTAGATATGTAAGAAAAGAATGCAGAGGAAAACCAAGGGGACAGGGGGGTGGGTACCACATCATCAAGTTTTGGAATGGTCATTGCCATCACTTGAAATTCGTCAAAAGGCATTGTGGGCGGCTTTTTCAAGAAAATTGTTTCATTACGCTTTTTTACCACCAATTCTTCCAGTTTGAGATAAATTTTGGGTATTTGCTCTCCCATCGTACGCTGTTTGAGTGCACCTTTCATGATAGCCATTTTAAGTTCTCTGAGACCTTTGCCTGTCAAACAGCTTACAGGCATAAATTCTTTAACACCAAAACTTGCAAATTGATCCTGTTTGTTTGTTTGTTTGTTAAAACCATCTTAAATTAGTGTTACTAGTCTCAACTCAGGCCAGAACGTGCTCTTTCTCGCTACCACTTTTGGTTGGAAAGTGAATCACTTAATTACCTGCATCTTCAGGAACGTCTCATTAACTTGAGATGGAGAGCAGAGGTCCTGTTTCGTTCCAACAACGACGATAGGAGCGCCCTTTGCTTTAGCATTTATACTTTGCAGCCAATACAAAACGCGATGAAAATCACCTTTTTTGGAAACAAAGATATTCTTGTCAACTATAACGTTGCAAATGAAAAAGCCACATATAAATGCTAAGGAAAGAGAATAACCTGAAACAATGTCAGGGTCAGTAAAGTCAAAAATGCACAAAAAAATACTACGGCGAGATAAATAAAATTGGTGTGTGCTATAGTACACTTCTTGCCCTAAAAAATACAGATCAATTAAGTTAGAGTTCGTTAAGACTTCAACCATGGATAAGGAAAGAATGTAATACCTGCAAAATCCCACACAGAGAAGGTGACAGGTTTGTTCCCCCAGTTGTCCTTCATAAACTTGGCATATATTTCTGCAAACTCGATGGAAAACTCTGTGAATGGCACTTCCCAGTCATTTATATCAATACCATCCGTGGATAGAGGTGCCTTCTCCATCCTCTTGTTGTGCATCAAAAAGTAGGATAGCTATCACATCAAAGGGGAAGAACAATTAGACAAGAAAATTGAATCAGCTTGAAAAAGAGAGAAATTAATTACAGAAGTCTTGCCAGCAGCCTCCTTTCCCTACAATATAGAAACAATGTTACACGTAAGTTAAGTGGAACTATGGAGGAGAAAAATGTGCTTGTTCTAAAATTGTTATCTCTATTGTTATAACGTACGACGAGCATGAGCTTCATTCGATAGCACCGATCAGCACCTTTGTGGAGATCTCTAAGATATGCTAATACCCCTCGCGTATGATTCCCCAGCGCCTCTGGCGGCAGGAACCCGTCCAATAGATTACCCTTCAGCTTCAGCTCCTGTGTTGAAATTTCATGTAACAAAGAGTCAATATACATTCACAAGGGTGCACGACCACAACGACACCAAGGGCAGTACCTCCAAGTGGATCATGCTTCCCATCTCCCCAGGAAGAGAGGTCAGCTGGTTATTTTCCAAATCGAGCTTCTTCAAGCCAGTAAGCTTCGTAATATCTTTAGGCAAACATATCAATGAATTGTTTTTCATTTCCAAAGTGTGCAAATTTGTCATGTCCAGAAGGGCCATTGGAAAGAAAAAGAACTTATTGTCATTCAATATGAGCTTCTTCACTTCCTTCATATATTTTCCTAAATTTTTTGGTATGTGCGTGTTGTCAAGACCTCTCCTCCTGAAAGTAATCTCTGTTCTTCCTTCAGAGACAGATGCTGCGACTTCCGATTTAACTTTTTCAATCATCTTCCTTCTCTTACTCAACTCTTTCGCCTCTTTTGCTGTCGGAGAGACGACAGAATTGATGGCATCATTAAACAAGGCAACCACACCCTTGGTCACTTGGTCGTTTTCATTCTCAGATTCTTCTTTCTCTGGAGAGAAAAGCTCATAATATCTGAACGCACGCACTTTTTTTGCTAATTCTTTGCCCTATACCAAGAAAGATCGAGAGTCAGTCTGCATAACTGAAGAACAGAGAGACAATAACAAGGTCGAAGAAGGAAGGAATACAAACCAATTGCGTTGTGATGTGTTTGTTTTTATCTCTCAAAGGGGTATTTGTGCAAACGAGTACATAGGGAGTTCCTGGACAATGGTGAGACACCTCGGGCACCCACTAACAATAAAATTGAATTATAAATAGTGAATATAGACAAGTGAATATTCACACAGCAGAGGAAAGGGAGCAAAGCAAAATAGAAACAGACATAAAACCCCTCCCCCCTTTGTGACCATACTGGTACCTTGGTGAGAAGTTGTTTGAGGGGCTCTGTTTCATTTACGGGCAAGAAAATAAGGAACAGATCGGTAAGCGGGTACGCAAACATACGGTTGTGCTCCTCTGGCGCTGTGTCTACGATTTCAACTGCTATTGATCGGCCTTCAATGGTTACTTCTCCTTCAATCGATACATTCTTGTGCGAATCTGTTTGAGAGGTGGTAACCAATGTCTGTACTTCGCCACCTTGAAATATTGGGGGGGGCGAACGGTTTGATGCTTTAAGAAAAAATGTCACGACCAAATGAAGTCCTTAAATGCTCTCTTTCATGATGTTGCCGAGCTCTATCTCGAGGGGGGGCTAATTAAAAATATAAAAATGTTACCTGACGCGGTCGTCGACGTAGAGGTAAATGTTCTCTGCTTTAGTGTGGGGGTTACCCGTAAGAAGGCTCTGAGTATCTCGGTCTTGGAAGACGTAGAGGCTTCTCCAACAAGCACGATCTTGACTTTCTTGCTCTCCATTATTTGTCAAACACGAGAGAGACGCCCAATCTAATCTTAATTTTTTTTACGAGCTTGGAGAACGAAAAAGCTCCCCCAGCAATTTTTTTAAATGATATTTAAAAAAAATCGCCTGAGTTGGTTCTTGTGCTTGCTCTTTTTGAACTCAATTCAAGGGTCAAGCCGCAAAATGGGGGCGTCACGGCTCTTCTCTCTTATTTCTTCTTCTTCTTTGCGTCTTCCCCAACAACAATTATTTATTTGGTTATTTGTTTGGTTATTATTTGTTTATTTATTTTTATTTATTTAGTGAATCCCGTCAACTTGTCCTGCGCGACGATTTAAGGAGGCGGCCAATATAACTCCGCCATCCACTTTTAACTGCTCATTAACCATTTATTTTATTTTAATTCAACAGCCACACATCTACTGTAACCCTTGCACAGTATCCCAAGAGAATGATATGACATGGAGGAAAAAAAAAGTAAAGCAGACTCATTAGAGTAAAAATGAAAACAAAAAGAAAACAAAAAGAGTCAACTTATAGTTATTTGTTCTTTCTATCTTTTGATAAAAACAATTACTCTTATTATCAACATTATATATAAGTCTTTTTATCCTCCAAGCTCACTTTAACACTACAAGTCATCTTCAAAAAAACAGCATTGAAATTTAATCCATCATCTCAAGTACAGCCTAGCAAGGCACACAACATAGAGATGTTATAAATGGACACTTGATCAGCTGGTTGCCAGTTCCTAGGGATACACAAAAAACAACTACTTTACACTAACTACTTACCACTACATCAAAAATATGACTTGATAAAAAGTAAAGGAATGCAAAATGTATTTGCTATGCTTATCAAATTATTAGCCTGATGTTAAATACTGTCATCTAGTCTTATAGGCAAGCATACTTGGTGTCCCACTGAAGAAATGAAGAGATGTTGAGTCAAACTGTTGATATGGAGATGGTCATAAGAAGAAGAGGAGGGAAAAATCTTACATGGACAACATAGTGGCAGTACTCTCCAATCTCTACTACGTTCTTGGGAGCTCCAACACCTGCACTGGGGTTGCAGTGGAAGACGTAGCTGATGGTTGATGTGCCCTTCCAGCAGTCGTCTCCGCCTCTGTAGAGGACGATCACTCCATCATCTGTCTGGGTCCAGTATTCATTGCTCATACCCCTGCATAGAGCCAAATCAGATTGTTACCTATCTCTTACAGAATGACTGATTTACTCCCAAGATATCTCCCTTTCAGGAAAGGAGAAACAAGTGGAGGAGGAAACAAGGCTCTTATATTTACATGACATAGCATCTGTCAGCGCCGGGTTCATAGAGATAGGCAGGAGCCTCATTGCCACAGGGGTTGTTGGTACCAACGGTGTTCGAGCACAGGTTGAGGTAAAAGTACCTGACCTTTTCTGTGGTTGTGGAGTTCACGAAGTAATCGTCCTGTCTATAAGAGATAACAATCAGTTCTTCGCTCTGGTAGCAGAAGTGGAACCAAGGGAAGGTAACTACCATACCCTGATTTACGGACAAGAGCGTTGAGATCGAAGTGCTTCCCCTCGAGAGTAGCAGAGCAATCTATGGAGTATGAGGCTTGAGCCCACAAGGCAACCAAGAAGAGTATGGCAAGAAGCTTCATTATCAGGATTTGGCAGGCTTTAAGGAATGAGCAGACTGGACTGGAACAGCTGTGTGGGAACACAGAGTAGGAAGAAGGAAAAGAGTTTTTTGGATCCAAAACCCCCGAAAGCAGGTCCCAATGTCCACTCTTCCCAACGGACACTTCTTCATCCAACCAACCAAAACCTTTCCCGCCCTGCAAACAGCAACTGTTGT
>CDFI01093987.1:0-11110 GCA_000826405.1 Acanthamoeba divionensis | reverse complement strand
ATGTAAATGGTCATTTAAACTAATTCAACTTTCTTTTCGCACCAGATTCAAAGATATGAAGATCGTTTGCAGGGTATGGGCAGTGCATCCAGGTAAATTCATTGTGCAGACTAAAGTAGATTATGGAATTTCTCATTAACATGATTCTTCAATTTCTATGGACAAGGGGGCTTTCATTTGTAATTGTAGATGGAACTAATGGTGCCCCAATCGTACCGCGAAGCCCTTCGAATTCCATTACTTTCACGTAAATGCTGCTTGTATTTTTTTTCACAATAACTTTTGGTGCTAAAGGTCAAATCTTAACAGAGAGAAAGATGAGCAGAGAGTCAAATCGCTCAGAATTTGGAGTGCTAATAATGAGCCTCAAGGTATACGCATCCTCCTGCTCATTCTTTAATGTTTCAATATTTATCAACTAGTCATCAAATATTCTTACATTTTATTTGGCTTTGCTTTTGCAGCCGTTGTGTCCAATGCTGGTAATCAGTGGAGAAGGTTGATATCTGAAATACGGGGAGAAAGCCTACATTATTTTGACCTCGTCTGCAAGGTTGGTTTTTGAGTTATTAAACTATATTAATTATTTGTAAAGGAATTTCTGTTGCCCTAAAACTCATTATTTGTTCCTATTTATCTTATATTGGTAAGATTGTTGAGTCCAGGGAAACAGAAAAAAACCTTGTCGTATGCGTATGGGATGGAACAAAAGCCTGCTTTGATAAAGAGTAATAGCACCAAACAAACCAAATCCTTTTACAATCTCTCTGTCTCACACCTACAAATTTATCCCTTGATAACAGAGGCATGATAAAGACAGCTGATGGGAAGCTAGAAGAAATGTCCCGAGAGCACTGTTCCCCCTTTGTTGATCCTCTCAGGTATTCCTCATCACGCCATTTCTTTTCTTTATCATTTCTTATTTCACTGTCACACAGCACAAGGCTACAAGTTTATATATTTGCAGACTACTACAAACATAGCATCAAGCAACTGCCAATGAACACTTGGGTGCATTTCAGGTATATTGGGTTGTTGATCTACTTTCCTTGTAGTTCCTTGCTCTTGTTCCCTTCAAGGAATGATTGGGTCGCTTGACAATTATTACTAGGAATCTATCAAAGAGAGTGCACGATGAGGGAATTGTGGCGGTCATGGGTGAAAAGAGCCGTTTTCAGGCATTACCCCCAACTGATCCAGTTGTTAGAGATCTTTTAAGGTACACCGTAGTTTTTGCCTTTAGAAGGCATCAAACTTTAAGAATAATTGCGTGAGATGGCATTACTTAATTCCCATCAAACTAGGGCTTATGATGAGAGAAACAGGGCTTATATGGAGAAAGAGGAAATCGAGCAATTAAAGAAGAGGGCAGATTTAGAGCCCCCAACAGGTATTTCATCTTCTTCTTCTTTCTGCAAACGCTTATTAAGCTGTTGCTAAAATCTTCTTTGTTCTGCAGCAATCATAGGCTGCCGGTTTCTGCACATATCCACCATTGCTGAAATCCTCTCATACCCTGAGGTCTCTTTGCTCTCTCTCTCTCTGTGTGTGTGTGTGTGTGTGTGTGCGCTTTAGTCCCCCCGCCACCAAACAATGGCTTATCCTTTTGTTTAGCCAACAGCAGTATTTCGTTGCCGGGCCAGAGTACTATCCCACGTGCCCAGTGATTTTAAGGACTTTACATGTGAATCGAAGTTTGCAGGCAAGGACGAAGAGATATACCGTTATCTCTTTCAGCTACGGCTACAAGACAATACGGGAACATTGGATGCTCTTGTATACAATGAAGATGGCGTAAGTACTCCAAGCCTGCCCAAACAACAACAACAACAAACGATCCTAGACTTATGATAGCTATCATTGATTGCTCTAGGGAAGCTTATTTCCTCTTTTACTCTTCTTAACAAACCTTTGCTTTGCTTTGCTTTGCAGGTGAGATTTTTCAATGGGCTGCCAGCAGTCAACCTTATTGCAAACAATTGCTCGTTGGAGACCATAAGAAATAAAATGAACAGGCTTCTCACCAGCCACACAGCCTCTGAGTTCTGCATCAAGACATTCTACACAGACAGGCCAGAAAGAAGGAGGTATCGAATCTTTGACACAACGCTAGCTTGAAGTGTGGTTTGCTTTTATTTTAAGTTTTTTAATTAATTCTTTCACTGTTTCCATTTGCACATGTGCTACTTCTGCACCACCATTAAATTACTATTGTGTGGTTTGTCAACAAACAACAATACATGTCCACCTCCATATGGCCTCCTTCAACAACTGCAATTTTGCATGCCTCTATGCCAGGGACAGCCTTGGCTTTTGGCCCATTGCAACCCTTCAAATGGCCTCCATGTGCAGCCCAAGTAC
The DNA here is from genome assembly GCA_000826405.1 of Acanthamoeba divionensis. Taxonomy (NCBI): domain Eukaryota; phylum Discosea; order Longamoebia; family Acanthamoebidae; genus Acanthamoeba; species Acanthamoeba divionensis. The sequence goes on along the minus strand of CDFI01093987.1, from coordinate 8,749 downwards.
ATGTCCATTCATCCCAGGGACAGCCTTGGCTTCGTGCCCATTGCCACAAGTCTAAATGGCATATATATATAGCACAGGCACATGTCTCCTCATCCCAGGGACAGCCTTCGCTTCTGACCCATTGTAACATGGTCTCCTTCAGCTGCTGCACTTGCTTTAAGTAACCCAGCTGTCTTCATGTGAAAGCTTCTTTCACTCATTACTTGTACTTATTAATATCGACTAACATATCTATCCATCCCTCAGGCCAAGACACCCTTGCTGATTCCAATGCTTCACACACTGGCCAGGTGTTGTTTGGCTTTCCAGATGCATTAACACTAAAGTTTGATATATAGATACAAAGCTAGGCACCACACAAACTAGAAGCTGTTGATCCAGGGAACTTTATTAATAAAATCGAATCCTGTTCATTTTTTTCACCTACCCAGATTGTAATGTTTGTGTTCATGTTGATCTATCTGAGGCTGCCCCCATTATAGTTTTGCTGCAGCTGCACTGTTAACTTTGACTACCACTTTGCCATAGCTTCTTCTGGATCCAATGAACTTGAGAGCAGCAGGCAGGTCATCCTAAGACCCAACAAAGGAAGGAAAGAAAAATATTGAGTTAAATGCATTAAGAGCAGTTAAAACAAGAAATACAAGCATCATGTACCAAATAAGAAAAGAGACCACTTGTGACTGGCTTAATATGTCCAAGCAAAAACAGCTCTTCAATTTTTTCAAAAGTTTGAGCCACTTTGCTTGGCTCATGAAATTCATAAGATCCCCAAAAAACTCTGTGTGTGGGTGAGTGTGAGAGAGAACCGAGAGAATTGTATAAAGTAAAATACAAACCCAACAACTGAGCAATTCTTAAGCAACACCCTATTTGTTTGAAGAGAAGGAATTTTGCCACCAGCAAAGCCCACAACAAGTATTTCTACAAACAAACAAACAAAAGATATGTTAATATTTGCAGCAATGCATGTTTGAATTATTCTGTTAATAACAGGCGTGCTTACTGCCACCCCAGGCAACAATCTTGGTCGATTTCTCAAAGACTTCTCCGCCAACAGGGTCTAGTAAATATAAAGACATAAGAATAGACCAAAAACTATAAAATAAGAGCATTTCTTTCTATTATGTTTACCATAGATAACATCAGCTCCTTTGCCATTAGTTAGCTGTTTCACTGCTTCAACGAAATCTGTGTCTGTGTAATTAATCACCTGATAATTGGTTTGTAGTGAGCAAGGAAATCATGATGCAGTGAACGTGGAAGTACTATCTACCTCATCACAGCCAGCTCTTCTGGCCACTTCCATCTTCTCTGCACTTCCCACCGTTCCAATCACACGTGCTCCTAAGGCTTTGCCAATCTGATGCAAAAGAAAATTACATTTCTTAAAAAGAAACGCAGTTTTACAATCCCAATTTGAATGATATACCTGCACTGCAGCAATGCCCACGCCACCAGCGGCAGCGTGCACTAAAAGTGTCTCCCCTTTTTGCAAGTTGCCTCTATAGACTAGTGCTGAATATGATGTTGGGTAGGTCATTGAAAATCCAGCTGCCTAAGAATTAATAGTTAGTGCCTGATACAAAATGATGTTCACGATGTTGTGTACGCACATCGAGCAGGCTCATTCCCTTGGGCAGGGGTCTCAATTTGTTTACTGGAACAGCAATCTTTTCAGCATATGCCCCAGTGAAGGCTATGCCATACACCTCTTGGCCTACTTTCCACCCAGTCACACCTTCTCCAAGCTGTGCAATTACTCCAGAGAATTCAGTGCCAGGGATGAAAGGAAATTTTGGCTTGACCTATATAGCACAGCGAAGATGAAGAGTTATGAGGTCTTTTTTGGAAAACACACTAAAAAAGGCCAACAAATCAGTGGCATTACCTGGTATCTGCCTTGTACCATCAAAATATCGTAGAAATTGGCCCCTGCATACCGTACGTCCACAAGAGCCATACCTGTGCCCACCTCAGGCACCTTTGTTAGAGACACCTTTTGATGCAAACAGTGCGTTGTTAGATCTTAATGTTTCTTTGATTTGGCGGGGCGTTAAGGTGCCCAGATTGATTGCTTGATTGCATATGCAGTGACGTTAGAGAGAGAACCTTCAGATCTTCTGGCTCTTGCCAGTGATCAACCACAACTGCTCGCATCACGATGATCGATCAGTCCACAAAAGAATGATTGTTCAGAAAAACAAAAATTTTGCTGTTCTCGTTTTTTCTGGTTCCCAGTGTTATTTATCTTTTGATTTATTATTGGAGAACTTATCACCATCGTGGTTCTCTTGAGCTTCTCTCTTCTTATTCGACTGGTTGTGGCAAACATGTTTGCTGCAATTCCCTTCTCTTTTGTAAGATTCATTGGTCCTTTCACTCTTTTCTTTGCATTTGGGGGTCGCCCCCCAAAGGGAACCCTGCCCCAATCATCCCTCCCCCCAAACAATTTGACTAACACAATAATTTGACTAATATACCAATTCGTGTTTTGTTTCGTTGTGTGAATAAATAAAATGCCTTAACACCTCCTCCCTTTCTTTGTACATCTACACACACTCACCTATGTAGAAACCCAAAAAAAAAACAAAAGCTCTTGAACCTTTCAGCCTGCCATCACAGCATGGGCAAGAACTTGCGTATGGCATCAGGAGGTACCTTGACACTGACTGAGGCCAACAACCAATTCGCTTGCTGCTGTCTCGTAAAGTGCCATTCTGATGTTTCCGTCGTCACAGAGATGTAATTTTGATTCAAATTTGAAGTTTTATCCAACATGCTTCCATTAAACGTCCCATCTGCTATCTTGTATCGCACTGTTGACGTTCCAACGTTATTTTCCAGCAGGAAAGTCACACGCAGGGTGTCATCCTTCCCAATTGGGAGCGCCGGCACATCGGTTGTGTGAAGAAAAATCTGGTGGGCGTTCTCTGCGTTCTTTTTCACTTTGACATCAAAGAAAGCATGTTCCCCCATATCATTCAACTGGAGAATTCCATTCCAAAAGAAAGATCTCTGGGAGGCCTCCATTTAAAGGGAGAGAGCTCTTAATGAATCAAAATCAGCCAAGTGATGCAAGGGGCTGTGTGCCACAAACGGTAGCACAGTGCTACAGCCTCGTTGCACACTTGGTTCAATTTTTCTGCATCCAATCGCGCACCATTCCTGCTGGATTAAAGGAATATTGCAGACAACATTTCCCGACCGACGTAGAATAGTTCAGATTTTTCCAGACCCATCAAGATTCATCCTGTTGCCAAAAGACTTTCTTTCATTTTGGAGTCATCATCAAATCGGGCGATCAATTGCATCACGACTTGTCATCATGGCCGACCCAGCTTCACATTCGCAGCCAAAGAGCCCGAGAGCACAAGCTAACAAAATCAAAGAACAGCAGGGTGCCCACACCAAAGAGGTGGAGAAGGCCGCGCCCGTAATGAGCGAAGAGGAGGCTGAGCGGAGAGATTTGATGCAGATTAAGAAGCTCGAGAAGGCCGCCATCGAAAAATCTCCAATTGAAAACATACCTCAACTTCTGCAGCTATGTGTGGTAAGTCTAATCGCTGAGATTTTTCAATATTAAACTCCATTTTTAATCCCCCCCAAACAAAGAAAATTGAAAGAAGAAAATAATTTATTGTTTTCTAATTGCATTCTTCTTCTTTTGCCACTTCTTTCTTGTTGGTAATAGAACCCTTCTGCTACATCTACGATTGTGTTCAATGCTGGCAAAGCCCTTCAGAGAATATTTCTTCATCTTTCCTCCAAGGGCCAACTGGACTTCGCTCATCAAGGCACTGAGGTAGAAAAGAAAAGACGGACAGAGCCTGTTGCCACAGACTCCAAGCAGGTATGTGGCTTTCCCCCAAACATATGTTCCTCTCTCTCTCTCTCTCTCTCGTGTTATGTTACTCTAGATACTCTATTCACTCACACTCGCTCGCTCTCACACACACACAAACGCCCGCATCAATCAGCTTAACAGCAAGGATGTGAAAGAGCAGATAATCCAGCTTTATAAATCGTTTATACGTGCTTTGCTCACTCTTTATCACCACCGCCATGAGCAAGTTAGGGTATGTAAGACAAAGGCATAAGTCCAAGATTCTCACAAGACTTTAGAATTTGTGCCCGCACAATATCTGTCATTGCTAACCTATTCCTTCATGTCGAATGTTGTAGGTCTTGACATCAAAGTTGCTTTTTTTCTTTATGCACAAGCGCACCATTGAGAGCAACAATGCAACGAACTCCAACACGTTTCCATTTGCAACTTTTTCTTCAGCCATAGGTATGTGTTTGGTTCTTTCATGATAAGCAAACTGGATGATATCTGGTTCCGTAATGTGGGAGTTTCTACAGATCCTTTCCAGTTGGTGAAGAAAAACATCCAGATTCTTGCTATCCAATATCCTCTATTCACACCAATCTCCACAACACAGAACAAATGGTGACAAGCAGTGATGGGCCTGATAGTCAGGTCTTTGACAGTTTCTTCTCCAAGTATCTGACTAAGTACCATGACGTCAGATATTATACCCTTAAAGCCCTCAGGTACCACGGCACCTTTTCATCCCCATTTTGGCATATCCTTGTCTTACATGATCATCATTGTCTCATGTATTTTAGTGTACTCCTTGAAGAAAAGAAGAAAATTTTGACCAAACAGAACAAAGGAGGGAATACAAAACAATCTAGTGGGCAAGGAGAACAACAAACCTATACTCTGCAGTCTATGCCTGTTGATCTGTTTGTGACGAGCATTTACTCCTTCTTACAGAGAATTGAAATGCCATCAACAGATGCAAATATAAATCGCTTCTGGATTCCCTTGAAAAATAATAAGCCTAAGCTTGAAGTTTCCCAAAAAGAGGCAAAAGCGGCAAAGGTACTAACTCAATTTATTTGCTCAAACTCGTACTGATACTAATGTAATACCTCATAGCACGATATCAATGCAAAGAGAGAGCTGGTCAGAAAAAGAAAGAGAGCAAAAGAAGCAGAGCAAAAGAAAAAGAAATCTGGTGATCTGGCGGTGAAGTTCGTTGTTGGTCACAAAAAAATGTTTGAAGAATGCTTGCTTTCTTTTCTTCAACTTCCTCTCACACCTTCCATATACAAGGTACAATCTAATCATCAAATAGCGCGACACTGGTTTCGTTTACAAACATCCAGTTAATTGATTACTTCTTCTCATGTGAGATGGGCGGACAAAAGATTAAGAAGGAATAACCTTGCCACTCAACATAACAGGATGTGCTTCGCAAGATGGATACCTCAATTTTACCTCATATGACTACTCCCATTAGACTGATGGATTTCTTGAAGGATTCATATGAGCTTGGTGGAATAATCAGCCTTCTTGCTCTACAGGGCCTATTTGTACTCATCACCCAACACAACTTGTACGCTTGCCCTTCATCTACAAATGTTAGGGAGAATTTATGTATGTCCACCGCTGTGGCATGAAGTATACCCTATTTAGCTTTATTGTGTAAACAGGGATTACCCAGACTTTTATACCAAGTTGTATGCGCTCTTTCAGCCTGAAATTTTTCATGTTAAGTACAGAGCGAAGTTTTTCAAACTCGCAAACCAATTCCTTCGATCCACGTATGCTCTCTCCTCTTTCAAGTCCTTCGAAGCTTTTCTGCTCTTACTATTAGATAACCTCCCCCTCTTCCGCAGACATTTGCCTTCTTACATTGTAGCTGCCTTCGTGAAGCGCTTGGCTCGGCTTGCACTTGAGGCACCACCTTCAGGTGCTCTTTTCGCGATCGCATTTGCCTATAACTTGCTAAAGCGTCATCCGCACTGCCAAGTCATGATCCACAAAACCGACGCAAGCAACATCGAGCCTGCAGACATTTGGAAAGGTAGATTCAATACTATATTTTCCATAGAAAGGCCTTTCTTTAAACACTAATGCAATTTTGAGAACATTATTTTAATTTCCGTATTTCCTTGTACATGGGTGTGTGTACTTGAAGCTCAAGCAAAACAGAAATCAGGGCCTGTTCTCATGTTGACGCCAGAAGCTGGCAGCCAAGAGAAGGCCGAAACTCAACAACAAAGCAACACAAACAGTAGCACTGCCTCTGTGCTGATGTTAAATGGAGCACCGAGTGTCGAGGAAGAATGGAAGCCAGCTGACAAGAGAAAAAGAAATGAAGGAACTGAGGGCAATGGAGTGAAGCACCACCCAAAAAAATTAAAACCACAAGAGGAAAGCGCTAAGCAGCAAATGAAAGATGAGCAGCGCCAGAAAGGTGAAGCACAGCCAGAGAAAGAATTAGAGAAGATCCTTCATACTGGTTGTCCTGGCAGTGATCCCTTCGTGTTAGAACAGATGGACCTTAAGAAGTGCCAAGCCCTGCAAAGCTCTCTTTGGGAACTCAAGGTTCTTCTTCTTGACCTGCCTTGGAATGACACCTTCCTACTTCTTCTCCATGGAGGGTGTTTCAATATTATTAATCTCTTTTCTTATCATTCACCCAAACAGACGCTGCAGCAACATTGTGTGCCTCAAGTGGCACGACTGGCCAAGATATTTGATGAACCGTTGAGCAAGCCTAGTTTCGACCTTGACGATTTTATTGACATTTCTTACCATTCTGTAAGCTGCTCCTCAGTCCCAACCAAAGTCTTTCTCTCTCTCTCTCTCTCTCTCTCTCTCTTGATCATCGTTTGTGCAAGATTCTTTAGTTGTAGAAGCACTGCTTGAAACACTAACTTTTTCCTTCCTTTCTTGCTTTTTCTTTTTCTCTTCTTCTTCTTCTTCTTTGTGTGTGTCCAGCTGTTTGAGGCCCACACCAAGAGAAAGACAAAGACAGCCACCCCGGTTGCCTTCCAGCCCCAACAGACGCTGTTTGCACCCAACGATGTGTTCCAGGATAACTGGACTTTCTGAAAGAAAGAAGAGAGAAAAAAGCTAATGCTCGATGAATGAATGAAGAAAAGCTCTTTGCAGTGGTGGAGAACTGGAGAGCTTTGAGAGCTATTCCTCCCTCCCTCCCTCCCTCCATTCTTCTTCCTCTCTCTCTTTCTCTCTCCTATTGCTGCCACTGCTGCTCTTAATAAAGGTGAGAGCAGCTTAGCGCTGCTAGGCTTTACACTTTTACCAAAGCAAACCAACAACAAGAGATGAGTCATCATCATTCAGATGAAATTGATCAATTACCAATTGGTCTGAAATGATTGTCTCATCAAGTGTGTGTGTGTGGGCGTATCACTGGCAACCCTACACCACAAGAAGGATGTACATGCTATGATGCAACTGTTTCCTGGGATGGTGGTGGTCATTATCTCTTCTCCTCAGATTCTTTCCTTTCCTATCTAGCCATCATGGTGGCACATAAGTTCAGAACTCTTAAGAGTCTTGAACTTGTAATACTTGCGTGCAACTTTGTAAGTTTGTTGTTTGTGTTTGTGTGAGTGACAAAAGGATTGTCCTTGAATGGGTCTAGACCCACAGAGATCAACCAACTTTTGATCTTTCATGCAACAAAGAAGAAATAGCAAGGGAGGTCTCTTTTAAGGCTATGTTATCGGGGGCCATGGCCTTTTTAAGGTTACAGCTGTTGCTTTGTGTCTCTCCAACAAACACCCAAACTGGTGCACACGCAAGAATGAGTAGTGGGAAGGGGTGATGGACACGAGATGGCATTAAAAAAGAACATGAAACCAAATGCTGTCTCTAAGCAGCAAGAAGAAGAAATAGCACCATGTTCCTGGACCACACAACACACACACACAAAGAGATAAAAGGGACACTCTCTATCTTTGTGTTGATGTGATCACAAAGCTTATCATTGTTTTTTTTTTGAACAAGAAACAACAGAGCCACTGTTGATGAGTGCCTTCGTTGCAAACTTCATCAGAAGGTCAGGGAATCAGAGTAACAACAAACACACAGGAGGAAAAATGGCCCTTGAGGTTGAGGGGAAGAAAAGGAAGGATGAGCTCAAGGGAGTAAAGACCTGGGACGAAAAAGATGTGGGTGCCTGGCTAGAAGCCCTGGAGCTGTGGGACCACTCCAAGAAGTTTCAGGAGGCCAGAATCACAGGACGCAAACTGATCAAACTGAACAGACCCAAGCTCATGGCACTGGGGGTCACCAAGATGGGACACTTGCTGAGAATTGAGATGGGAATCAAAAGGCTACAACAAGACAGTCTATCACCCAGGCCAACCAGATAAGATATAAGAACCCATTCAGATGAAGAATCTCTCTCTCTCCTCTCTCTCTCTCTCTCCAACGTCACAAAGATCAAATCCCAAATACTCTGTGGCTGTTGGACACTGTTTTGTTGTTGTTGTTGTACATATTTTTATTTAATTCATAAGTTAAGTTAATAAGGAAGAACTGGCTTCAACTCGCACCAGGAGGTCAGGAAACGGGGTTGTTGTGATGTTGTTTGTTTTAGATCAGTTATTGTAAAAATATAATTGTTAGAGAAAGAATTTAGTGGCCTTGGCACTGCCTGGCTTGGCTTCAACTCGCACCTGGAGGTCAGGAAACACCAAGGCTCCTCCCTGAAAGGAGCCAAAATAGGCAGCACAACTCAAGCCCCACTTGGCATCTTTGCTGTCCTTACGCCATTGCACTGTGTCTGAGGATGCACTCACATCAACTCCAATCATGGGGAAACAGCCAAAGGGCAAGTCATACTCTTGGGCCCGTTGCTGGAAGCGCTCATAGACCCCATGCACTTGGTCTTTCATCAGGCCACTTAACTGGACCCAA
>CDFI01093911.1:0-10279 GCA_000826405.1 Acanthamoeba divionensis | reverse complement strand
GGGGGGGGGCAAAACAGGAATAAAGAGAAAACAGGGGAGTTATCCAACAAGGGCATTTGCATCTGAGATTATCTCCTGTTTTTATTACATTACCAGATTATGATCACTGCAGAAGGAAGAAAGTTGAAACGCCATCAACAAAACAAGGTAATTCTCTTTGTTCCCTCCTGATTTTCTTCATTTTCCTGACAATTTACTTGTTGGTTTGCAGGAGGAAGGGCCTAGAAATCACAAGCGGGCCAAACATGAAAGCGAGGAGCAGTACCACCACAATCAAGAAGTTCATGTTGTGCATCTGACCTCCCTCAAGGATCTTCTCACTCTCCTAAACTCTGACTCTTCTGAGGACAACCAGCAAGGTCTCTTCCTCCCCCCCCCCAAAATCCTAGAAAGGCGTTGCTGATGTTAACTACATTCAGGACTTGCCAAGTTCAAGCACAAGATACATCACGAAGCAGCAAGGAAAGGTGAGACGACAACCTTGCTTACTGAGTACCTTCAATCCTCCCCTGAATGCGTAGAACTCTTTCGTCTCTGGGAATTTCACTACAAAGAAGTAACAACTCCTCACTCCATGCAGCAACTCTCTGCTCTCTCTCCTCTCTGCTCTATGGTGGTATTAACAATATGAATATGCATAGGCGCGCCATGGTCTTCCAGCGCTGCTAGTCATGGAGGTATTCGAGGCCATTATGATGCACAACTGCCATCCGAGCACCAAATACGTCAACCAGCTCGTTGCTCGAAAAGTAACTCTTCCTCACTAATTAAGCTTGTGTGTCTCCTAAAATTACTGTTGTGATCGCCAAACCACGAGCTTGTGGTCTTATCTGTCTTGGCCTCACTGGAATTCTTGACGTATGCAGATAATTAGGCAGCTAATGAGGGTGCTCTATGGTTCTCTGTCATCGGAATACAACCGCAGTATTATCGCCACGCTGAGGCTCATGAGATCAATTGTCGCCAGCAGTCCCACCACAGCCAAGGAATTCGCACTGAGCTTTGACTTCAGCTTCAAGGCATCATTCCAACCTACATTTGTTGTTCTGCCCATTATTAGTATTAATGGATTTTACTGAACATATTATGCATAGCCACTAGAAAAAATAGCCAGGAAGAGACAAAAACAAGATTCAACAAATCAAGGACTTGAAAGAGGTTACAACTTAAGCCATAAACCAAAACGCATTTGACTGTTAATTGATCATAAGCTTTGATTTTTCAGATGTTCGAACTCATTTCATACGTTTTGGCCTCTCCTTCCTGAAAGCTGGGGATCCTTCCCTTACTACGTTGGTCCTGCGCAAAGGATTACTAAACCTTGTCTGGAAAGATCTGACAACTGATCCTTATCCAGTATGCCCACTTCTTCACGGCCTATACATATCACTTCTAGATACTCAATATGGATATATTTATGAAAATGGCACAGGTTGTACATGAGCTGCTGGGCACGTTGCATGAACATCTGGTTTGCAATACTGATATGCCCAAAAAAGTCAAAGTTGGTTTTTTTAGTTCATACGCTTTAGAACAAGTACAGATATTACTCCTGAAACCCTTCCTTATTCTCAATCTGTCCTCCACGTATTCCTTTGAATTTTAGTAACTTCTTTTGTTTTTAATAATAATAGTTGGGGATTTTGCTGAAGACAGCATGTGAAAAGAAACACGAGGCTATGGAACGCTTGACCTCTGAGTTCCTGCTGGACCTTTGTGCTCGCAGCGATATTGGCATTATTTACTCACACGAAAAGTACTTATACACCTCCCTCAATTGCAAAATTTGTTTTCCTATAGGAAAACAATTTCCAATCTCCAGTATATTCATGCAGTGAACCTACTGAGCTAATTAACTTACCAACGTTCAGAAAAAGACCGGCTAAGGAACATGAAGACAAAAAAGCGAACGAGGTCAAGGAGCAGAAACGCAATAGAGCTATTGTGAAGCTTCTGACCACACTGAATGCAAATACTAACATGAGGCAGCAAAACATTGTGCTTAGTATCTTGCGTGCTTGCCCTGAACTCATTGGTATGTGAAATTTTCACTACTGTACCACATATCATACCTTATTGCTATACCTCTGATTTTTAGGTCCATACTTGGGCTCCATGAGCTATTCCCTTGATGTTCGTAGCTCGCTGCTGTGGTTGTGTAACATGCGCTTTGTATGTCGGATAATGACTCTGCCCGCTCGGCTGATGTCTTCTCCAAATTTGCCAAGCGAGAATGATGACGATGATAGATCATTGGATGCTTACGCCACCCAGCTTGCTGAACAGTTAGTTCCAAATCCGCTCTCGCGGTCGGTGCTGAGCAAAGGTTTGCAACATGTCAACAAGCTGGTTCAGTTCAACTCAGTAGGCCTTTTGCTTGCTGTGTTCACCCGGTTACATCAAATGATACCTGGGCACAATGTCCTACCCGTGGAGTTGTCAGCTGCAAAGAAAGCAGTCCTCTACGATCGTGTGTGCCATGCTATAGCTGCGCGGCTTCCAGACATTCAAACTGTGATTTCCCTTCTGCACCGCTATTGGGTGCCCATACCAACAAACACAAATGGATCTGAAGAAGAGGGTGATGGCATTCAGATAATGCAAGGAATGGTGGTCACTCTGGTAGGCAATTATCAGCAGCGTCTTGGAACTGGTGCTGGTGGACTCGTACAGAGTGGTTTCTCTCTGCCTACCAAGCTGCTTTCTCATGACCTGAACAAATTCTCTCCTGTCACTCTCCTGCGTGTCTTTGACATACTGCTCTATGCTACCAATCAAGCCACTTGGACAATGGAATACGGTAATTCATGCCTCCTTTCGGTACTATGAAAAAAGCTGAATTCTAGATTTTAGATGGGGTACAGGGGGGAGTATCGCAGTTGGAGCGGCTCTGTCAAGTGCTTGTGACGCATGATGATGCACGAGTGCATAACGCTGTGTGGCAGGTGCTAGTGAAGCAACTGAGGGTGACCCATATGTTCGCATCAGCGCCAGCTCATGCCGAGCTGTGGTTGCGTCATATGGATACAGAGAGGCACATTGTCTTCTTCATCAACTTACTCACAACTATGCGCGCCTCCCCATCAGCAAATGCACAAGGGACTGTTGCCCCTTCCATTGCGTGCGCATTGGATCAGCTTACCTCCAAGAGCAACCACTGGGGAGACGCCGAGGAGCGCTATGTGTGCCACGTCATAATTGATGCTCTTCACGAGGGACCCCTGCAGAACTCAAAAGTGTTGGTGCATTCTCTTGCAAGAGCATTAACGCCAGATAACCAGCAGCACCACTTGTGTTCTACACTTTCATATGGTCTCCAGCTTATGCCGCCCTCATGGCTGCCAGATCTTCCGTTACAAGGCGAAGTCCAGGGTGAAATGTTGAATGGCGGGCATGCTATACTGGAAAAGCTGCTGCAACTGAGTGTAGACTCTACACATTGGCAAACCTTGATAGAGCACTTACATCTGTGCCCTCACCAGTCAATGTTTTCTTATTCCCCAGTAGTAACTCTGTGTTACCAGTCACGGTAAGCAATAACGTCCTTCATCCCACGACCAACTGGTCTTGGACCATCGTATTAATATGGTGTTTTTATCTAGGGACTTTGTGGAAAGAATTCCTTTTGGAGTAGTGCTCGCACATACCATAAGCTATGAGAATGGTCATATGAGTGGGGGAGAGGCAGCTCGGGTGACCAGCTTTGCAAGAAGAATTGCTGCAGATGCAGTCGGGCGGGTCCCACAATCTCATCTTCTGGCTGCTACCCGTCAACTGCTTCTGCACGCTGAATGTCTGGCCCATGGCTTTCTTCACCCACAGGTACAATATTCTTTTCTCCATTTGAAAATGGCATGGTACTAATTTATGTTTAATAGAAAGAAGAAGAAGCTCACGAAGAATGGCTATTAGACAGCCTTGCATGGCTCCTAACCATATTAGAGGACTTGTTCGGACGGGCCAGGTCAACGGGACAAGCCATCGACCATGTGGTGCTAACTAATTCCACACTCTCTTCATACTTCTTCATGCCTGCAGTGCAACCAATCTCTACCAGACTTGCTGTCCTCTCTAACTTTCTTACATACCGTACACACCTCGTTTCCTTTTCCTTCTTGCTTCTGTCAAATCATGCATTCATAGTTGCTAACGATTTTGTGTGACTTGTAGATATATCACGTCTTCTTGTTAGTGAGTGTAGCTGGCTTGGCCGTCATCCACATACGAGTACATGGAAGGAGCACCTCGTTGAGCGGATTAGTCATGCAGTGCTCCGAAGTCTTCCTTGTGCAACCTCTCGTCATTCTCCCCATGAAGGCTCCAACTCAGACCCAGCAGGCAGCCCTCCCACCGTAATGTACCCTACTGATCTGGTACTGTATTCCTTAAATCTTTTGCACTTCGGTCAATCGAACGAACATTGACTGATCTTATCACTTCGGGCCAGGGTATGAATTTGTTGAGGCTTAAACCAGTTCAAGCCCTTTGTGGACACGATATTGTGATGGACTTAATTAAAGCCGTGTTGGGATCTGGCGTACAGCATGCAGTCAAAACTCTTCTGCCTTCTCTTCTTGATCATGCGCACACGTACAATTTCTTAATCTTCTGATGAGAAAAGCGGTTGTCTCTTACCTGTAATCACCTGAAGTTAATTCATTGCTTGTTGTGATGTATACCTCTCATAGGGCGGATTGGTTATCTAAGATGAGTGTGGATTCCTTTTTGGCATTGCAAAATGCTGCATTGACAGACCCCGTATTGAGTTTTTACGTGCTGGAGCTTTTGTCTCGCGTTTGTCCACCTCTTCCTTGTGCACTTCCCTTCCACGATCTAGCCCAATCTAAAACTACTGCCACTATGCCATCAAATGATTATGTGGCTGCCCTAACTCCTCAATACTTCATGGCACTAATCGAATCAATGGCAAAATCAACTGGCCAAAGCAATGAAGCAGTGAACACAAGCATTCTTCGTTTGGTTGTGGGATGCAGTAGTTACCATCGTTCCCTTGTCCACAACTACATATCGGAACATATCCAGGCAAGCAAAGACGATGATCTAACTCTGCAAGCATTAGTGCAAATTCTGCCCGTCTTATCCATTTCCTTGTGGGCGGCTCACGAGGCACAAGATTCCTGTGCCCACTGGCGTGAACTAATGCAATCCTTAGGGCGAGGCTCATGTTGGACAGGCTTGTTGGCTCGTATCCCACTAAGGGAAGATCAGCCACTACACGTGGATGCCTGTCAGCTAGCTACTGCACTTGCTCGCATGCTACCACACCCATCAGATGAATCTGACAGGGACTTGTTAGCCTTGCAGCGCTGGCTCATTGATCAAGAACTCCCATTGACTCCAGCTTTAGCAAGCCTTTCCTACGCTCTCATATTCTTGCGCTCTTCTCAAGTCCCCACTGTTCAAGCTGTTAGTGCTTCCAAGGCTTTCATTTTCAAAGCTATCAGCACTATTAGCCAGCAATCTAAGCCCGCTCTCTCACATCTCAGTGCAGCCCTTCGTACGTATATCCCCTTCACAAAAAGCCTCAACAAACCCACTTCTTAATGCAAGCTGACAACAACACATTTAAGGAAACGCATTGAGATATGCAGCAAATTGGAAATTGCCTCTGTCGTTCGAGGAGGCTGAGAAACTGGTGAGCACCTTCCAGCAAGCTGGAGGGCTACTATCAGAGCAACTTTTCTCATTGCTTCCAGTGCTTGGCCGATTTATGGCAGCAGCAGGCCCTCACGCTACCTCTACACTTCACCGCGTAATTACGCTTGACCTCCTCTTCCATGAGACTCTTTTGGCTCCCTCCTACTCTCATGACCAGATTCCACATTCGAGCTTAAAGCATAATCTAGTGCTTGCCCTTGCTGCTCTTTATATTCTATCTTCTTCTCCACCCCGTCCTATGCCCAAGGTACACCACTACAATTCGCACTGCACGAACTGATTTTCCTTAGTTATAGGCAATTATCAGATCAAACTGAATTTTGTTGATGGCCTAGGTGATGGCAAGTCTTGTAGCTGGTTATGGAGGCACACTTCATCCCACTGACAAGCTGCTTCTACATGTGCTGGGTGCCCTTGACCCTAGGGTTAATGGCCTGCCAGGACACGCTCTTGAGTGGCGCCCACATGCTGAGGATCGTGCGGATGGCTCTGGTGAAGAGCAGCTTCTTTCTCTTCTTCAAGAAGGCAGCCTGTTCGAACCAGCACGCCTTGCACTATCCTGTGCCCACTTTGGTTACACTCAGATAGGAAATTCCGTACCCAGCGAGGCTGTTGAAAAAGCCATAGCACGAACTGAAGAGGAAGAGGAGCAGTGCGGCTGTGGGCGGACGGGCTGCAGCGAGGTATGGCAAGCCTACGATGCATCGTGGGTATTAACGGTGGCGCGGGCAGCGGGCCTGTGCGGAGGACGGGATGGCTACCCAGTAGCTCAGGTAGACTGCCGCAAGCTGATTGAGGTTCACATGCTTCCCTACGCCTTAGCCTGCCTGTCCACCTCTTACCTTCCCATACGAAGGCTGGTATATGGCCTTCTTCATCGCTACTATGTGCTACTTAAAGTAAGTACAGTAAAATATCTCGTTTTTCATGTGATAGCGTATCAAGTTTTTACTAATCCTGCCCATCCGTCAGGATGCTGACTTTAAAGAGAGACCACAAGTAGGACTTCTCATGCGTGTGCTTAAGTATTCAATTACAGAGCCTTTGCAGCGCCTTCCCGCGCCTGTAGCAACATTTCTTTCTCAAGCTGTATCCAGAACATTATTGAACAATTTGCTGTCATTTTACTCTGCTTTCTAATTTCCCTAACTTGCTTCATTAGATAAGTGTACTAATAGCACCGGAGCATCCGCTGTACAAATCAATCAATGCCTTCTTATTGCAGCGCCCTTCTATCGACCTTCAGGTAACTTCAGTTGCATAAGCCGTTTGTTGCACTATTGAGAACTTACATTCCTGGGTGTGGTGATCAGGATGTACCAATGTTATATGAGCTTTGGAATAGCAGTGGACCCCAGTACAAGCAAGATAAGGCATGGATTATGCGCCTTGTGGCTAATGGTCTTGCTGCAGAGGAGGACATAGTCCTCTGGCGCCGTCGCCATGTACTGGAGCTCATTCTCGCTCTTCTTGGCAGCGGACACAGCGACCAAGAATCTCGCCGCCAGGCCATCGATGCCATCACTCGTGCTGCCTCTTTTCCAAAAATCGCCCGCACGCTTCTTTCCTCTGGCCTCACTGCTTGGCTTCACACTACAGTTATCTCTCCTACATCCGGCTCGACACTTCTGGGTCTTCCTCACTCCCTGCCCTACCTGCTGCGTTCCATGGCACGCAGTCTCCTGCCTGCACTTGCTTCCCTTGTACGTGATCCAACTGTGGGACCCGAATGGGTCAGTGATCTGGCGCTTCTTACCAGTACGCTGCTACGGCTGAGCCTCTGCTATCACAGCGCTGATGAGCGTGCGGAGGCACAAGGACTTGTTGGTGCCGTTCTATTCTTTACCAAGCGCGCCCTGCCGCTGCTGGTGGGATATGAAGAAGCAGAGCTAGTGATGCCCATCCAAGATCTCGTCCAACTAACAGCCATGTGTCAGGATATTGCTGTAGAACCTGTGCGTGCCCGCCTGATACTCAACATAGTTACCGCCTCTGCTCCTCCGCCCTTCAGTAACCAACTGCACTGCGACGATAATGAGACCAACCTCGCTGGCAAGGTGGCTCGATGGGCTCTCAAGGCGACAGCAGTACTGCTACGACTGGACTCGTCCAGCAGTCAAAATATGCTTGTGCACACATTGGCCCGATGGCTTACTCGGCTAATGACTGCCCAACCTGGCGTGGTGGCGCTTCTGGCGCGTAGTCATCCACGCTGGGGGGCGCGACTCACACTTCTCTACCGATGGGTCACCGCGCCCGACGCTTTGGCATCCCTCAATTCCACAGCGCTGCTTGTCTTCTGCCGTGCTGCCTCAGCTCTGAAGGCTTCGTCACCCTACCATCATGTTCTTCACCATGTGCTGCCTCTCCTGGTACCCCACATGCCCACCTCCCACATTCACGAGCCACCAAAAGGGCTACAGGTAGAGTTAGAGGAGAGCGAGAACATGGATACTTCCAAAACGTCACAAGGAGAAGAAGAAGAAGAAGAGAAAGGCCTGAGAGAGTTCACGTCGCAAGCGCTAGCAGCCCTTCTCTCTGACTTCTTTGCAAAGCAGCCTGTGCCCGTGCAGCTGATGGCTCTATTGGGCAACAACAACAGCAACAAGTCCCCCAACAACGACCAGCCACAGTTGGGCTCAGATGAGATCCCAAAGACAAGAGTAGCATTGGCGTGGCGCGTTGAGCAGCAGCTCCGCCGCCACTATGATCAACATCATCGTCACTACCAGGGTCAATAATAATAATAATAATAACAATAATTATTGAAGAAGCAATTGAATGAGAACACACAAGACCAAACAAAAAGAAAATTAAAAAAAATATAATTACATTATTTAACCAACACATTTTCCAAACACATAATGGGGTGAACAATTGTTTGCTAACACAACTGCTAGACTCACCACACTACAAGAAGAGGAGATGTGACATCAAGCATTTTAACAAATACCTTACACAAACCCGATTCTCCTCTTCATTGGAAAGCAAGCAAACAAGTAGTTGTGTTTTTTTAATTGCAGCAAACGAGTCCCTAACAATTCTAGGAAACGTTCAAAATAAACAATACCTGGAAATGTTTAACGTGTAACATTTTCCAGGTATGTATCCAGGGAAAATCCAGGAATGGAGGTAAATTTTAAATCAAAGCGATTGGTAATTGAGATAGATCCAATATAATTTCATTTGGTTCCTCGAAATATTTTCGAATGGCAGAAATATAATGAAGTTTGAAAAAATGAGCCCATGCAAGGACCATTTGTGAAATGCAAGCAGTGAGAAGACTGGGACAAAAGCCAAGGCTGTCTCACTAAATATACTCTTTTATTCATAATGCTGCTTTGCAATTTTCCCACATTTTTGCTGTGCATTTATGATGTAATAAGTTGAATATTATATTTGTGTAGACAAATATAATATAAATGGAAATGTATAAATAATAACAACAAACTTATTTATCTGATTTTGTTAATTCTGCATCGCAGCGGCAGCATTGACAGCTCGCGTTCTTTGCTGCTGCTGCACTGTTGCCCACCACCCAAGATGGAAGTAGACCACGCTGCAACATCAGCTGCCCTAAAGCCCTTCGCTGCTGAGAGGATTGTACAAATCCCCCCCCCCCAAATGCAAACAACTAAATGTAACAAGGATCTTACTGTGATTTGGTTTCTTTTTATTGATGTTCGTTTGCTTTTGAAACAAATAGTTATTTTGCATCGACCTTTGTGAAGAAATGAACGGCCTGGAGTTTAGCAGGTGATTCTTTGCTTCTCTCTCACATAAAATGCTCTTGCATTAGTGATTTACTAAAAGGGCTGTCTTGGACGACATTAGGTCTCGTAAAAACAGCTTTTCAAGACTGGACCTAGTAAAGCACATGCTTAAAATGTAACACTGCCCCCGCGCCCCATTTTGTTTGATTTTGTTTTTTTAATTTGTGCACATGTCCAACAGGTTTACTCATGCAAAGCACAAAATGAGCCCCAAACATGAGTTTGCCATAGCATGCCTTACAGATGCTACCATTTGGGTACCTACTTGTCCCTCTTCAGTGACAATTCTACTTTGCTTTCCTCAAAATTGCTTACCTTGTGCATGCTACCAATATCCCTTCCTTGTTGCAGTATCAAGATTATACTTCAGATGTGGAGCTCTTTAGCAAGAAAGTGTCCAACCTGCAGGCCCAGGGTGAACAAACGCGTTTTAGTATCCTTATTCTTTGGATAATTTACTTTGTCGTGCTCTCTCTCACTCAAGTCTCATTCACTTTCACTTCTTTAACGTATCCCATATATGTCATCCGTGTTTGATACATTGTAAGTCGTTTGATTTTCTTGGCTTCACACCTCCACTTGCATTTAGTGCCGTGCACACATGGCATCAGCAAGTGTTGACCATCTTCTTTCGCTTTTGCAACCTAACCCAAAAGAAATTTCTTTTACGCAGCTTGAAGAAGGTGAATCTGCCCCAAGTGACAGCGGAGGAAGTGCGACAAGGCGGGGTAGACTTTGTCTATCGAGTCATCTTCATCTATGCCCGTTCTTTGATAGTGCCTGAATGGTTAGATGGGCGCGACGTAAGCCTCACCCTTCCCTCCCTC
>CDFI01093910.1:0-10275 GCA_000826405.1 Acanthamoeba divionensis | reverse complement strand
GGGGGGGGGCAAAACAGGAATAAAGAGAAAACAGGGGAGTTATCCAACAAGGGCATTTGCATCTGAGATTATCTCCTGTTTTTATTACATTACCAGATTATGATCACTGCAGAAGGAAGAAAGTTGAAACGCCATCAACAAAACAAGGTAATTCTCTTTGTTCCCTCCTGATTTTCTTCATTTTCCTGACAATTTACTTGTTGGTTTGCAGGAGGAAGGGCCTAGAAATCACAAGCGGGCCAAACATGAAAGCGAGGAGCAGTACCACCACAATCAAGAAGTTCATGTTGTGCATCTGACCTCCCTCAAGGATCTTCTCACTCTCCTAAACTCTGACTCTTCTGAGGACAACCAGCAAGGTCTCTTCCTCCCCCCCCCCAAAATCCTAGAAAGGCGTTGCTGATGTTAACTACATTCAGGACTTGCCAAGTTCAAGCACAAGATACATCACGAAGCAGCAAGGAAAGGTGAGACGACAACCTTGCTTACTGAGTACCTTCAATCCTCCCCTGAATGCGTAGAACTCTTTCGTCTCTGGGAATTTCACTACAAAGAAGTAACAACTCCTCACTCCATGCAGCAACTCTCTGCTCTCTCTCCTCTCTGCTCTATGGTGGTATTAACAATATGAATATGCATAGGCGCGCCATGGTCTTCCAGCGCTGCTAGTCATGGAGGTATTCGAGGCCATTATGATGCACAACTGCCATCCGAGCACCAAATACGTCAACCAGCTCGTTGCTCGAAAAGTAACTCTTCCTCACTAATTAAGCTTGTGTGTCTCCTAAAATTACTGTTGTGATCGCCAAACCACGAGCTTGTGGTCTTATCTGTCTTGGCCTCACTGGAATTCTTGACGTATGCAGATAATTAGGCAGCTAATGAGGGTGCTCTATGGTTCTCTGTCATCGGAATACAACCGCAGTATTATCGCCACGCTGAGGCTCATGAGATCAATTGTCGCCAGCAGTCCCACCACAGCCAAGGAATTCGCACTGAGCTTTGACTTCAGCTTCAAGGCATCATTCCAACCTACATTTGTTGTTCTGCCCATTATTAGTATTAATGGATTTTACTGAACATATTATGCATAGCCACTAGAAAAAATAGCCAGGAAGAGACAAAAACAAGATTCAACAAATCAAGGACTTGAAAGAGGTTACAACTTAAGCCATAAACCAAAACGCATTTGACTGTTAATTGATCATAAGCTTTGATTTTTCAGATGTTCGAACTCATTTCATACGTTTTGGCCTCTCCTTCCTGAAAGCTGGGGATCCTTCCCTTACTACGTTGGTCCTGCGCAAAGGATTACTAAACCTTGTCTGGAAAGATCTGACAACTGATCCTTATCCAGTATGCCCACTTCTTCACGGCCTATACATATCACTTCTAGATACTCAATATGGATATATTTATGAAAATGGCACAGGTTGTACATGAGCTGCTGGGCACGTTGCATGAACATCTGGTTTGCAATACTGATATGCCCAAAAAAGTCAAAGTTGGTTTTTTTAGTTCATACGCTTTAGAACAAGTACAGATATTACTCCTGAAACCCTTCCTTATTCTCAATCTGTCCTCCACGTATTCCTTTGAATTTTAGTAACTTCTTTTGTTTTTAATAATAATAGTTGGGGATTTTGCTGAAGACAGCATGTGAAAAGAAACACGAGGCTATGGAACGCTTGACCTCTGAGTTCCTGCTGGACCTTTGTGCTCGCAGCGATATTGGCATTATTTACTCACACGAAAAGTACTTATACACCTCCCTCAATTGCAAAATTTGTTTTCCTATAGGAAAACAATTTCCAATCTCCAGTATATTCATGCAGTGAACCTACTGAGCTAATTAACTTACCAACGTTCAGAAAAAGACCGGCTAAGGAACATGAAGACAAAAAAGCGAACGAGGTCAAGGAGCAGAAACGCAATAGAGCTATTGTGAAGCTTCTGACCACACTGAATGCAAATACTAACATGAGGCAGCAAAACATTGTGCTTAGTATCTTGCGTGCTTGCCCTGAACTCATTGGTATGTGAAATTTTCACTACTGTACCACATATCATACCTTATTGCTATACCTCTGATTTTTAGGTCCATACTTGGGCTCCATGAGCTATTCCCTTGATGTTCGTAGCTCGCTGCTGTGGTTGTGTAACATGCGCTTTGTATGTCGGATAATGACTCTGCCCGCTCGGCTGATGTCTTCTCCAAATTTGCCAAGCGAGAATGATGACGATGATAGATCATTGGATGCTTACGCCACCCAGCTTGCTGAACAGTTAGTTCCAAATCCGCTCTCGCGGTCGGTGCTGAGCAAAGGTTTGCAACATGTCAACAAGCTGGTTCAGTTCAACTCAGTAGGCCTTTTGCTTGCTGTGTTCACCCGGTTACATCAAATGATACCTGGGCACAATGTCCTACCCGTGGAGTTGTCAGCTGCAAAGAAAGCAGTCCTCTACGATCGTGTGTGCCATGCTATAGCTGCGCGGCTTCCAGACATTCAAACTGTGATTTCCCTTCTGCACCGCTATTGGGTGCCCATACCAACAAACACAAATGGATCTGAAGAAGAGGGTGATGGCATTCAGATAATGCAAGGAATGGTGGTCACTCTGGTAGGCAATTATCAGCAGCGTCTTGGAACTGGTGCTGGTGGACTCGTACAGAGTGGTTTCTCTCTGCCTACCAAGCTGCTTTCTCATGACCTGAACAAATTCTCTCCTGTCACTCTCCTGCGTGTCTTTGACATACTGCTCTATGCTACCAATCAAGCCACTTGGACAATGGAATACGGTAATTCATGCCTCCTTTCGGTACTATGAAAAAAGCTGAATTCTAGATTTTAGATGGGGTACAGGGGGGAGTATCGCAGTTGGAGCGGCTCTGTCAAGTGCTTGTGACGCATGATGATGCACGAGTGCATAACGCTGTGTGGCAGGTGCTAGTGAAGCAACTGAGGGTGACCCATATGTTCGCATCAGCGCCAGCTCATGCCGAGCTGTGGTTGCGTCATATGGATACAGAGAGGCACATTGTCTTCTTCATCAACTTACTCACAACTATGCGCGCCTCCCCATCAGCAAATGCACAAGGGACTGTTGCCCCTTCCATTGCGTGCGCATTGGATCAGCTTACCTCCAAGAGCAACCACTGGGGAGACGCCGAGGAGCGCTATGTGTGCCACGTCATAATTGATGCTCTTCACGAGGGACCCCTGCAGAACTCAAAAGTGTTGGTGCATTCTCTTGCAAGAGCATTAACGCCAGATAACCAGCAGCACCACTTGTGTTCTACACTTTCATATGGTCTCCAGCTTATGCCGCCCTCATGGCTGCCAGATCTTCCGTTACAAGGCGAAGTCCAGGGTGAAATGTTGAATGGCGGGCATGCTATACTGGAAAAGCTGCTGCAACTGAGTGTAGACTCTACACATTGGCAAACCTTGATAGAGCACTTACATCTGTGCCCTCACCAGTCAATGTTTTCTTATTCCCCAGTAGTAACTCTGTGTTACCAGTCACGGTAAGCAATAACGTCCTTCATCCCACGACCAACTGGTCTTGGACCATCGTATTAATATGGTGTTTTTATCTAGGGACTTTGTGGAAAGAATTCCTTTTGGAGTAGTGCTCGCACATACCATAAGCTATGAGAATGGTCATATG
Organism: Acanthamoeba divionensis; assembly: GCA_000826405.1. Lineage (NCBI taxonomy): Eukaryota > Discosea > Longamoebia > Acanthamoebidae > Acanthamoeba > Acanthamoeba divionensis. The sequence continues at coordinate 6,603 of CDFI01093910.1, read as the reverse complement.
AGTGGGGGAGAGGCAGCTCGGGTGACCAGCTTTGCAAGAAGAATTGCTGCAGATGCAGTCGGGCGGGTCCCACAATCTCATCTTCTGGCTGCTACCCGTCAACTGCTTCTGCACGCTGAATGTCTGGCCCATGGCTTTCTTCACCCACAGGTACAATATTCTTTTCTCCATTTGAAAATGGCATGGTACTAATTTATGTTTAATAGAAAGAAGAAGAAGCTCACGAAGAATGGCTATTAGACAGCCTTGCATGGCTCCTAACCATATTAGAGGACTTGTTCGGACGGGCCAGGTCAACGGGACAAGCCATCGACCATGTGGTGCTAACTAATTCCACACTCTCTTCATACTTCTTCATGCCTGCAGTGCAACCAATCTCTACCAGACTTGCTGTCCTCTCTAACTTTCTTACATACCGTACACACCTCGTTTCCTTTTCCTTCTTGCTTCTGTCAAATCATGCATTCATAGTTGCTAACGATTTTGTGTGACTTGTAGATATATCACGTCTTCTTGTTAGTGAGTGTAGCTGGCTTGGCCGTCATCCACATACGAGTACATGGAAGGAGCACCTCGTTGAGCGGATTAGTCATGCAGTGCTCCGAAGTCTTCCTTGTGCAACCTCTCGTCATTCTCCCCATGAAGGCTCCAACTCAGACCCAGCAGGCAGCCCTCCCACCGTAATGTACCCTACTGATCTGGTACTGTATTCCTTAAATCTTTTGCACTTCGGTCAATCGAACGAACATTGACTGATCTTATCACTTCGGGCCAGGGTATGAATTTGTTGAGGCTTAAACCAGTTCAAGCCCTTTGTGGACACGATATTGTGATGGACTTAATTAAAGCCGTGTTGGGATCTGGCGTACAGCATGCAGTCAAAACTCTTCTGCCTTCTCTTCTTGATCATGCGCACACGTACAATTTCTTAATCTTCTGATGAGAAAAGCGGTTGTCTCTTACCTGTAATCACCTGAAGTTAATTCATTGCTTGTTGTGATGTATACCTCTCATAGGGCGGATTGGTTATCTAAGATGAGTGTGGATTCCTTTTTGGCATTGCAAAATGCTGCATTGACAGACCCCGTATTGAGTTTTTACGTGCTGGAGCTTTTGTCTCGCGTTTGTCCACCTCTTCCTTGTGCACTTCCCTTCCACGATCTAGCCCAATCTAAAACTACTGCCACTATGCCATCAAATGATTATGTGGCTGCCCTAACTCCTCAATACTTCATGGCACTAATCGAATCAATGGCAAAATCAACTGGCCAAAGCAATGAAGCAGTGAACACAAGCATTCTTCGTTTGGTTGTGGGATGCAGTAGTTACCATCGTTCCCTTGTCCACAACTACATATCGGAACATATCCAGGCAAGCAAAGACGATGATCTAACTCTGCAAGCATTAGTGCAAATTCTGCCCGTCTTATCCATTTCCTTGTGGGCGGCTCACGAGGCACAAGATTCCTGTGCCCACTGGCGTGAACTAATGCAATCCTTAGGGCGAGGCTCATGTTGGACAGGCTTGTTGGCTCGTATCCCACTAAGGGAAGATCAGCCACTACACGTGGATGCCTGTCAGCTAGCTACTGCACTTGCTCGCATGCTACCACACCCATCAGATGAATCTGACAGGGACTTGTTAGCCTTGCAGCGCTGGCTCATTGATCAAGAACTCCCATTGACTCCAGCTTTAGCAAGCCTTTCCTACGCTCTCATATTCTTGCGCTCTTCTCAAGTCCCCACTGTTCAAGCTGTTAGTGCTTCCAAGGCTTTCATTTTCAAAGCTATCAGCACTATTAGCCAGCAATCTAAGCCCGCTCTCTCACATCTCAGTGCAGCCCTTCGTACGTATATCCCCTTCACAAAAAGCCTCAACAAACCCACTTCTTAATGCAAGCTGACAACAACACATTTAAGGAAACGCATTGAGATATGCAGCAAATTGGAAATTGCCTCTGTCGTTCGAGGAGGCTGAGAAACTGGTGAGCACCTTCCAGCAAGCTGGAGGGCTACTATCAGAGCAACTTTTCTCATTGCTTCCAGTGCTTGGCCGATTTATGGCAGCAGCAGGCCCTCACGCTACCTCTACACTTCACCGCGTAATTACGCTTGACCTCCTCTTCCATGAGACTCTTTTGGCTCCCTCCTACTCTCATGACCAGATTCCACATTCGAGCTTAAAGCATAATCTAGTGCTTGCCCTTGCTGCTCTTTATATTCTATCTTCTTCTCCACCCCGTCCTATGCCCAAGGTACACCACTACAATTCGCACTGCACGAACTGATTTTCCTTAGTTATAGGCAATTATCAGATCAAACTGAATTTTGTTGATGGCCTAGGTGATGGCAAGTCTTGTAGCTGGTTATGGAGGCACACTTCATCCCACTGACAAGCTGCTTCTACATGTGCTGGGTGCCCTTGACCCTAGGGTTAATGGCCTGCCAGGACACGCTCTTGAGTGGCGCCCACATGCTGAGGATCGTGCGGATGGCTCTGGTGAAGAGCAGCTTCTTTCTCTTCTTCAAGAAGGCAGCCTGTTCGAACCAGCACGCCTTGCACTATCCTGTGCCCACTTTGGTTACACTCAGATAGGAAATTCCGTACCCAGCGAGGCTGTTGAAAAAGCCATAGCACGAACTGAAGAGGAAGAGGAGCAGTGCGGCTGTGGGCGGACGGGCTGCAGCGAGGTATGGCAAGCCTACGATGCATCGTGGGTATTAACGGTGGCGCGGGCAGCGGGCCTGTGCGGAGGACGGGATGGCTACCCAGTAGCTCAGGTAGACTGCCGCAAGCTGATTGAGGTTCACATGCTTCCCTACGCCTTAGCCTGCCTGTCCACCTCTTACCTTCCCATACGAAGGCTGGTATATGGCCTTCTTCATCGCTACTATGTGCTACTTAAAGTAAGTACAGTAAAATATCTCGTTTTTCATGTGATAGCGTATCAAGTTTTTACTAATCCTGCCCATCCGTCAGGATGCTGACTTTAAAGAGAGACCACAAGTAGGACTTCTCATGCGTGTGCTTAAGTATTCAATTACAGAGCCTTTGCAGCGCCTTCCCGCGCCTGTAGCAACATTTCTTTCTCAAGCTGTATCCAGAACATTATTGAACAATTTGCTGTCATTTTACTCTGCTTTCTAATTTCCCTAACTTGCTTCATTAGATAAGTGTACTAATAGCACCGGAGCATCCGCTGTACAAATCAATCAATGCCTTCTTATTGCAGCGCCCTTCTATCGACCTTCAGGTAACTTCAGTTGCATAAGCCGTTTGTTGCACTATTGAGAACTTACATTCCTGGGTGTGGTGATCAGGATGTACCAATGTTATATGAGCTTTGGAATAGCAGTGGACCCCAGTACAAGCAAGATAAGGCATGGATTATGCGCCTTGTGGCTAATGGTCTTGCTGCAGAGGAGGACATAGTCCTCTGGCGCCGTCGCCATGTACTGGAGCTCATTCTCGCTCTTCTTGGCAGCGGACACAGCGACCAAGAATCTCGCCGCCAGGCCATCGATGCCATCACTCGTGCTGCCTCTTTTCCAAAAATCGCCCGCACGCTTCTTTCCTCTGGCCTCACTGCTTGGCTTCACACTACAGTTATCTCTCCTACATCCGGCTCGACACTTCTGGGTCTTCCTCACTCCCTGCCCTACCTGCTGCGTTCCATGGCACGCAGTCTCCTGCCTGCACTTGCTTCCCTTGTACGTGATCCAACTGTGGGACCCGAATGGGTCAGTGATCTGGCGCTTCTTACCAGTACGCTGCTACGGCTGAGCCTCTGCTATCACAGCGCTGATGAGCGTGCGGAGGCACAAGGACTTGTTGGTGCCGTTCTATTCTTTACCAAGCGCGCCCTGCCGCTGCTGGTGGGATATGAAGAAGCAGAGCTAGTGATGCCCATCCAAGATCTCGTCCAACTAACAGCCATGTGTCAGGATATTGCTGTAGAACCTGTGCGTGCCCGCCTGATACTCAACATAGTTACCGCCTCTGCTCCTCCGCCCTTCAGTAACCAACTGCACTGCGACGATAATGAGACCAACCTCGCTGGCAAGGTGGCTCGATGGGCTCTCAAGGCGACAGCAGTACTGCTACGACTGGACTCGTCCAGCAGTCAAAATATGCTTGTGCACACATTGGCCCGATGGCTTACTCGGCTAATGACTGCCCAACCTGGCGTGGTGGCGCTTCTGGCGCGTAGTCATCCACGCTGGGGGGCGCGACTCACACTTCTCTACCGATGGGTCACCGCGCCCGACGCTTTGGCATCCCTCAATTCCACAGCGCTGCTTGTCTTCTGCCGTGCTGCCTCAGCTCTGAAGGCTTCGTCACCCTACCATCATGTTCTTCACCATGTGCTGCCTCTCCTGGTACCCCACATGCCCACCTCCCACATTCACGAGCCACCAAAAGGGCTACAGGTAGAGTTAGAGGAGAGCGAGAACATGGATACTTCCAAAACGTCACAAGGAGAAGAAGAAGAAGAAGAGAAAGGCCTGAGAGAGTTCACGTCGCAAGCGCTAGCAGCCCTTCTCTCTGACTTCTTTGCAAAGCAGCCTGTGCCCGTGCAGCTGATGGCTCTATTGGGCAACAACAACAGCAACAAGTCCCCCAACAACGACCAGCCACAGTTGGGCTCAGATGAGATCCCAAAGACAAGAGTAGCATTGGCGTGGCGCGTTGAGCAGCAGCTCCGCCGCCACTATGATCAACATCATCGTCACTACCAGGGTCAATAATAATAATAATAATAACAATAATTATTGAAGAAGCAATTGAATGAGAACACACAAGACCAAACAAAAAGAAAATTAAAAAAAATATAATTACATTATTTAACCAACACATTTTCCAAACACATAATGGGGTGAACAATTGTTTGCTAACACAACTGCTAGACTCACCACACTACAAGAAGAGGAGATGTGACATCAAGCATTTTAACAAATACCTTACACAAACCCGATTCTCCTCTTCATTGGAAAGCAAGCAAACAAGTAGTTGTGTTTTTTTAATTGCAGCAAACGAGTCCCTAACAATTCTAGGAAACGTTCAAAATAAACAATACCTGGAAATGTTTAACGTGTAACATTTTCCAGGTATGTATCCAGGGAAAATCCAGGAATGGAGGTAAATTTTAAATCAAAGCGATTGGTAATTGAGATAGATCCAATATAATTTCATTTGGTTCCTCGAAATATTTTCGAATGGCAGAAATATAATGAAGTTTGAAAAAATGAGCCCATGCCAAGGACCATTTGTGAAATGCAAGCAGTGAGAAGACTGGGACAAAAGTCAAGGCTGTCTCACTAAATATACTCTTTTATTCATAATGCTGCTTTGCAATTTTCACACATTTTTGCTGTGCATTTATGATGTAATAAGTTGAATATTAAATTTGTGTAGACAAATATAAATGGAAATGTATAAATAATAACAACAAACTTATTTATCTGATTTTGTTAATTCTGCWTCGCAGCGGCAGCATTGACAGCTCGCGTTCTTTGCTGCTGCTGCACTGTTGCCCACCACCCAAGATGGAAGTAGACCACGCTGCAACATCAGCTGCCCTAAAGCCCTTCGCTGCTGAGAGGATTGTACAAATCCCCCCCCCCCAAATGCAAACAACTAAATGTAACAAGGATCTTACTGTGATTTGGTTTCTTTTTATTGATGTTCGTTTGCTTTTGAAACAAATAGTTATTTTGCATCGACCTTTGTGAAGAAATGAACGGCCTGGAGTTTAGCAGGTGATTCTTTGCTTCTCTCTCACATAAAATGCTCTTGCATTAGTGATTTACTAAAAGGGCTGTCTTGGACGACATTAGGTCTCGTAAAAACAGCTTTTCAAGACTGGACCTAGTAAAGCACATGCTTAAAATGTAACACTGCCCCCGCGCCCCATTTTGTTTGATTTTGTTTTTTTAATTTGTGCACATGTCCAACAGGTTTACTCATGCAAAGCACAAAATGAGCCCCAAACATGAGTTTGCCATAGCATGCCTTACAGATGCTACCATTTGGGTACCTACTTGTCCCTCTTCAGTGACAATTCTACTTTGCTTTCCTCAAAATTGCTTACCTTGTGCATGCTACCAATATCCCTTCCTTGTTGCAGTATCAAGATTATACTTCAGATGTGGAGCTCTTTAGCAAGAAAGTGTCCAACCTGCAGGCCCAGGGTGAACAAACGCGTTTTAGTATCCTTATTCTTTGGATAATTTACTTTGTCGTGCTCTCTCTCACTCAAGTCTCATTCACTTTCACTTCTTTAACGTATCCCATATATGTCATCCGTGTTTGATACATTGTAAGTCGTTTGATTTTCTTGGCTTCACACCTCCACTTGCATTTAGTGCCGTGCACACATGGCATCAGCAAGTGTTGACCATCTTCTTTCGCTTTTGCAACCTAACCCAAAAGAAATTTCTTTTACGCAGCTTGAAGAAGGTGAATCTGCCCCAAGTGACAGCGGAGGAAGTGCGACAAGGCGGGGTAGACTTTGTCTATCGAGTCATCTTCATCTATGCCCGTTCTTTGATAGTGCCTGAATGGTTAGATGGGCGCGACGTAAGCCTCACCCTTCCCTCCCTC
>CDFI01093866.1:0-10328 GCA_000826405.1 Acanthamoeba divionensis | reverse complement strand
CCTTGACCTTGAGTTGAAAAGTGATGGCCCCAATTCCAGCGCTGTTTTTTGCCTGTATCACGATGGGATAAGCACCAGGAGCAGCAGTGGGCATCGCCCACAGAACCTGGCCAGAGGTGGAGTTGATGATGATGGATTGTGATGGCGGGTTGTTCAAAGAGAAATCTATCGGTGGAGTTCCTTTGATGATCGTTGGGATTAATCCAATAAATGGGAATTCCTCCCACACTGTCATATCGGCAATCCTAGCCAGCTCTGGTATGTAGACAACCTCTGCACAGCTTTCTCCCATCCATCCTGCATAGCAATTACATAAGTTGTTCTGGCACTGACCTCGGCCAGAACAGCTAAGAGGACAGCACTGGCTAATGTACACTCCAAAGTCGGAAGAGATGGTGCCACTTGTTCCAATACAATTCTCGGAGCTGACACTGAGGAGATACGTGAAGCCAGTGAGAAGAGTGGCAGTGATATCGCGACTAGAAGTGGTCGTGAGAGGCACCACATCGCAATGTCCACCTTCAGATGAGATGCAATACTTGTAGGTCATGGGTCCACCCGTGAATCCCCTCCATCCAAGTTTAACAGGTGTTGAAGGAATGTTGCACCCCAGCAATGGGACATTAGCGTAGGTATATGCATTTTGTGAACCCGGCGCAGTGGATGCAGGAACTAATACTTCTCCATAAATGGGCGCACTGAGGCCTCTACAGTTACCTCCCTGTACTTTGAACGCGTACCGTCTGTCTACGGTAGCAAGGAACGTAGCTGTAAGCTCAGATGTGTTCATGGGGGAAATGATATCGCAGTCGCCACCCGGACTCTGCACGCACCACAGATAGTAACTGGCCTCTATGTAGTATGCATTAGTGGTCGCAGCGTAAAATGGAGTCCATGTCACTGTAACTGTGGTGTTCTGCCCACCACAGAGAAAAGGTGAGATGACCATCCGAGGAGAAATACTCGATGTGATAGGTGACCTTATTGGCGCCATGGTGATTGGATTAGAGCTAATGGTAGCACCGTGCCCCGCACAAGGGGAAACAGGGCGCACATTCAGGTAGTAGGTGGCGAAGATTCCACCCAACCCAACAATCGGTGCTACCATATCAGAAGCCTCATTGATGGTTGAGCTAGTCCAATTGATGATATCATTCAGAGCTGGAGAAGTGCCAATGCTATACTCGTAGGTGACATCACTAACCATATTTGGGAAATACCATGAGCCATGCAGCTTCACAGTGTTATCTCCACACTGTGGCAGTTCCTGTACACTGACCGCTACACTAGTAGTGGTACCATAGGCAGCCACAGGCACTGGTGTGGATGGAGTTACCAAAATAGACTTGGAGACAAGTTGCGTGGCACCAGCGCAGTTACCGGCCTCTACCAACACGCTCCAGGTCTCGTTCACTGCCACTCGCAGGGTTATTCCCAGGTTGGTCGTGGTTGTAAAGTCCTCCACTCTACTGCACTCATGTTGTGGGTTGATGCTGATGCAGTACAAGTAGTAAGTAAGTGAATAGCGGTCATCGGGAATGGGTGTGGCTGTTCCCCAGCTAGCCCGCAGTGTGCCCTCCATGGCGCTGCATGACATGGGATCTACTGAGAGGGACAGTTGAATGTTGTTCGGTTGGGGTGGCTGCTGGTAATTCACAGCAATGGACACTGTAGTGTTTTCAATGCTAAGCCCTGAGCATGTGCCCACACGGGTTATGAGATACACTGAAGGGGCTGATCCTCTCACCAGAGATAAGCTTACTAAAGAGGTGGTAGTGTTTTGAAGCGGGGCAAGGTCGCACAGCTCACTTGGAGTTGATGAGAAGCAGTAGGAGATGTATGATGTTGGAATAGTGAGTGATGGAAGGTCCCCATACACTACAGAGCCGCACGGTACAGGGTTGCTACGTAAGGAAACCATAAGGCCACTTGCGTTCGGCACTGGGATAGGACCCACCAACACGGGCTGGCTCACGGCATGTGCTGGTCCTTGGCAGTTGAACACAAATAGCTTAAAGTAATAGACACCTCCCAAGGGCACCGGCACCGATACTTGGTTGTACGTGGTGTTGGTAGGTGGCACCGCAGTACAGCCAGTCAAGAGATGATCCGACGTAGTAGTATTTTCGGTAGACACGCAGAATGTATACAACGAGGCTGTATTGCTGACACTCCACCATGCTTCCAGGGTTCCATCCGAGCTCTCACAGCTGGTGTACCCCTGGGTCACTGAAAGCCAATTAATTTGAGGCAATGGATGAGCACCCACATATATTGGAGGCGATGCAACCACTGAACTCGATAATCCCTGGCACAAGACAGCCCGCACATGAGCCATATAGCTGTTGCCACTCTGCACATCCACTAGCGCACTAGAGTCAGTAGTATTGTACCATCCAGCACACGCAGCAGCATTACTTGTTGGGGCCACACAGTACTGGTAATATCCTAAGAAGATTTCTTGTTGGAACTCAAAGTACCAACTGACCTGGATCTGGGATTGGCAGTTGTCCCGCTCTAGTGCTGAAACAAACACTTCTGCGTAGAGTGCTGATGGCAGAGATGCACTGGGGGAAGTATATGAATTCTCCACGATGGTGCTATTTCCTGCACAACTCGTGCTGTAGGCAGACACGTAGTAGGTAGTGCCGAGAGGCTGGTTCAGAAGGGATTGGAAGACAGTGGCATAGCTCCTTGTAGGGGCCAATACCTCACAACCACTGCTGTTACCAGAATTAATTCTAGCACTTGTTGTTCCAACGCACCAAGTTACCAAATCACCGGTGTAGTATATAGTGACAGACAATTGTAGCTGGCACTGCAGATTGTCGAAGGAGTGTTGATACAAGGTGGGTTGAAGGTCGAGTGAGTTGATGATGGGGAGCGTTAGGTTGGGCACTGAGAACATTGTACTCTGGCTACCTGAGATACCAACACAATTCTCAAGGGAGGCAGTGATGTAATAACTCTGACCAGGAATGAGGCCTGACCTGGTCGGACTAGAACCAAACTCCAGGCTTGTCATTTCCTGCAGATCACACACACCAGCGGCAGTTCCAATGCAGTAGTGCATTCTTGTGGGAGCATCTGTACCAGCCATATTCTCACTGTACGACGAAATCATCTCCAGGGAGAAGGAGCACTCGGTGGTCGTGACAACTGGGTTGAGGTGGAAGTTGGAAGTTATTGGAATCACTGCGGTGGCTTCTGTAGTAATGGGGCCTTGTACAGCGCTCACAGTACTACCACAGAAGGTAGAATTTGCAGTGATGTAGTATTGCTGGCCTGCAGAGATTATGGTGGCAATTGAGGAAGCGCTAGCGCTCAAGGTGGTCTGCGAAATATAGTCACACAAATATGGTAATGTTCCAATACAAACGACATAGTTGTTTCCTGTGTATGAGAACTGGATGTTCACGCCGGCAGAACAAGGCCGTATGTTGGCTAAGGTCGTAGTTACAGTCACCTCACTGCGTGGTCCAGGAATTGTTATGCTAGTGCTCTCACTGGCCATTCCCAAACAGTTTGTTCCATTGACCAAAACAAAGATAGTCCGCCCGGTTGGTACTTTCTCTTGAACACTGGTGGCTGTGGTGGAAGGCTGACGCTTCACATCACAGCTTCCGGGGGACAGGCCAAGGCAATAAGAATAGCTGTCTGCGTGAGCGATGCCCCATGTGATGTCTATCAACCGCACGCCACACTCAGAGCTAGCACCCAAAGTTACACTGAGTACGCTGGGCACACCATTTCCAGGAGCCGGAGTGAATGGCACAACGATCGGTGATGAGGTCACTGAAGGTCCCTCGCCATAACAGTTAACTCCAAACACAGTAACGATGTAGGCGAGGCCCTGAGGGAGCCAAGCAGATATGTGAGTCTGTCCCATTAGAGTGCTTGTGTTCTGAACTACCACATCCCCGCTGGAGGTGGAAATAATGAAGTAGGTGTAGTAGTCTGCCCTGGCACGAGGGTCGGAGTTAGTCTGGATAATATCGGCATCCACTCTCACCATATGCTCCTGGCAGTTGGTTGTACTGACAGAAGGGCCAGGTGACGTGAAGGCCGCCACAGGGACAGGAGAGTTGAAGAAAATCTGGGTTGAGGAAACCACGGTGCCAGACCCACAGTCTGAGAAGGGATAGATATTAAAGTAGTAGCCGTTGTTCTCTAACGGTGGAACTTCTATATTGATTGTATCTATAGCATCATTGACCAAGGTCCACCCGATAATATCAGGAATGTCAGCAGCAGTGGATAAGGCCTCAGAACTCACAGCATAGTAGAAGTCAAAGTACTGGTAGGGGGCATGAGGAAAACTCCATGTGGCTCTCAGCATTGGGGTCGTTGGCATTGAACAACTTGGGGGTCCAACAGAGGCAGTAACCACCGCATCAATGCTATCTGGTACAGCAGTGCTCACAGTAGCATCAGCCACAAGAGTGTTTGTTATGCCCATGCAATTGCCACCGTATACTGTCAGGAAGTACTGGCCATTCGCTGGAACAGAAAGTGACGTAGAGACGCTAGTGGAGTTGACGAACTCATGGAGACAGGTGCCATTGGGAGAGGAGCCAACAGAGATGCAGTAGACCCACCATCTAACATTACTCCGACTGTCGTCGGAGGTGATTTGACCCCAAGAGCCGGTGAGCCATACTGTCTGTGCGCCACACGGAACTGAAGAGGTTGACAGCGAGACTTGGATGTTATCCACGATGGGGGCCTCTTGATGGGGAGGGCTAGGATGGACGCTTGTGGCATATGCGTCACTCAGGCCAACACAGTTCCCAACCCACACAGAGAGAGTGGTTGCACCAGGATTTCCAAGCACGTGCAATGTGGGGTACCAAGAGGTCGTGTTGATGGGGGGATGAATATCGCACAACCCTGCAGCAGTTCCCAGGCAATATACGAAGTAAATTGATGGATCACCCTTTGGATCGAATGCTATGGCAGGAGTGAAGTCAGTGCCGCAGTCTCCCACGCTCGCATACAAATAGTGCACTTGCAGAGAGCTTATATCTGGAACGTCGGTGTTGTACAGAGAAACAGGGTTGCTGTCCAAGGCACTCCCCTCGCCAGCACAGTTTACTGGTATCACTGTGAGGTAGTAGGCATGGTTCGTCTCTGCTGATAAAGTGATGGAATTTTGTGAAGAGGGAATAGAGGTCCACCCTAAAGTATCACACATGGCAGCACCACCACCACCACTACCACCACCACCAGTACTGCTGCTGAGACAATACTTCCAGTACTCCACATGAACATACGAGAAGAAGTCGAACCGCATCAAACCATGTTCAATACCACAACTCTTGTAAAGGACAGTAGGCACGCTGATGTATGCCCAGGGAGGTTTGACTGGGTCATGATAGTATGCTGACTCACTTGACACAATGTCTGAGCTTCCCATGCAGTTTACAGCACTGACGTAGAGATAATAACTGACCCCTGTTGGATAGCCAATCAAGCCGGTTATGTAATTTGATGGAGTAGTGTGCCACATATCAGGGGAAAAGGTGCTGTTGCATATCCGAGGACCCAGATCAGCAGGAGCAATGCAATACATGTAATATGAAATGATATCGGATGCAACAGGGTTCCACTGGGCACTAAGATATGCTCCGCATTTATCGCCATAGAGTTCGCCGCCACGACTCAGGTAAGGTGGTGATACAGCAGGAGGAGGTGCCAGTCCGGGAGGGGTATAGCTCACGCTGACCTCCGAGGTCTGGCCATGGCAGGGATTCGTACGCGCAGTGAACCACGTGGTAGAACTGCCCAGATGCATATTAAATGAAGGCCAGGGATAAGAGCTGGTGAAGGGCACCGGTGCAAGAGAGTCACATGAGCTCTGAGCTGAGCCCATACAGATCGTTGCATTCCATCCCGGCGTGAAGTACCACCAAAGGTCAACAGGTATACTGCAGTTTTGATACTCTGATAGGGAGCCAGGAGCGACAGAAGGCTGAGTGACTGTGGGCATCTGCACTTGATTTACAGTGACCTGCCTTGAGTCAGGTAAGCTCAGGCCCACACAGTTCTCCAGGTACATAGTTGCTATGTAGGTATCCGCGGATGGTACGGGAAAGGTGTAGAGCCTGCCTGGCTCGTACACGGTCTTCGTGTCGGGTATGATATCGCAGGGTGGGCCCCCAGACGTACTGCTTACACAATAGTAGATGTACTCTGGATACGCGTTGGGAAGCCACCAGGGGTAGTAGTAAGAGTGGGTTCTCACTCTGATGGCTAGGTCACAAATAGATACGATTTCTATCTCCCAATCAAGCATGCTCATCGATGGAGCACTGTAGAAAAAGTCCACATTGAAGTAAGCGTTACTCGTCGTACTCAGTCCACATGAGTCGGTGCCATTGATATTGAGAAAGACCATCAAGTTGTTGTTGTTGTTGTTGTTGTTGAAGGGTAACTCCACCAGGTCCTGGAATTCCAGAGGATCGTTTGGTTGCCTGGTGTAAGAACCCTTAAGGTCACAAAGGCCATTCTGTGTCCCATAACACACCTGGTATGGATAAGAAGCCCAAAGAGGCGGAGTTACCAATGATACTGATACGTTGAGATCTGTGCTGCTCGAGCAAACTGGTCGACCGAATGTCTGGTAGAACGATCTGATCTGGTAAAAACCATAACTCCGTAACGGAGGGAAAAGCAATGTCTTAGTCAGGTTGGTGCTTCCATAGCAGTTTTTGCCTGTAACAACCATGTATATCTTTTGGCCTTGGGGTGCTGCAAGCCAGCTGGTCGATTGTGCGGTGGTATTCAATTCCAGTATATCACATGGGCCACTTAGCGAGACAGAGGAAATGCACACAGAATAGATAACAGCCTCGGACATAGCCCACTGTAGATACAGATATTGGTAGGGACAACCATTTGGGCCATAGTTGTAATGAGGACCGCCATCCACGACTGCGATTCCAGACTTATCAGATGATATATCCTGTGGCACTCCACGACTCGTTGGTACGGTTAATTTTGCCGTGGAGGAGAAAGTTGTGGCACCACAAGAGATATTTGATGTGAAGTAATAGGTCTCACCAGATCGTAGTGACAAATCCCCAGCGTCACTTGAAAAGGTTGGTGGAATCTCATCACACTCACCTGGAGATGTACCAACACAGTAGAGGCTGCTCGTGCCAGAGTAGGACGGAGGCCTCATGTACACCCTGGAGCTACAACCCATCGGCAGTATACTCCCAAAAGTCCACTGGGCTGGGTAAACATCATCATCCGCTCTGGTAGTGTAGGCCGCAGTGGCTGTGACAGTAGTGGAGCTGGTGCACCAGTTGTCCAATCCCGTTACTTTAAAGAAGAGGGTGGTGTTCCTAGGAGCGTCCACAATAGCCTCTGTTGAACTGATCAAGCTTCCTACTCCCTGGCGATCATAAGGAGGGTTGTAGATGTTGTAGAAGGGAGGATCAAACACGTCACAAATATTACCATCAGGCGTCGTGCTGACACAAATCTTGTAATAGCCAGCAGTATAGATGTTGGACCACCAGAAATAAATCCGTTCCAATCCACATGGCACATTGCCTGCTGTACCGATCGCTATGCCTGGGTTATCGGTCAGGGTGGAGCTTATCGAATCCATAGACACGCCTTTGAACGTTGGTGCACCAGTGCCACGGCAATTTTGGGCATACATTGTCACGTAATAGATGTACCCTCCTTGGTCGAGGATGTCAATAGAAGGAAATGGGACTGTGACCACTACCGCGGGAAGGTTCCACTCTGAATTTGGATGATGATTGTTGGTCATAGGCATCGTGGTCGTCTGGATTGTGTCACAGCTACCTTGGGTGGTCCCCACACAATAGACCAACGTGTCCACGGGAGATAATACTTGCTGATAGGTAACATGGGCCAAGAGTTGTATCTGTAATGTCCTTGAGCGAGCACAATCCTGGTTCATTAAAGCGGTGTTGAATTCTATAAAGGGGATTTGTGGAACGTCAGGGAAGAATGTCCAGTAGTTCGTGCTGGTACCAGCGCAGTTGGTGGCGGTGATGGAGATGAAATATTGCAACCCAGATATCAATGTTACATAGGTCACAGAGACAGAAGTGTTATGGACCACAATGTCGCACCCCATGTGACCTACCTTGCCGATGCAATAGGCGTAGCTATCAGAGGCTGGACTCGACCACCAAGAGAGGGCAACCGTAGTTGTGGCGTTCGTCGTTGCATTGCCACATTTAACATCTTGAGTGTCGTAGCTAAAGGAAGTAAAGGGGGTTGTCTGGCCCACAACGGTCACCGCGTGGTGTGACACAGCTGATGGAACTGAGCAGGTGACCACTCTAAGGAACACGTCATATAATCCACTACCGCCTTGCACCTCTACNNCAGATGGGGCATTAGGATCAACCACAACCCACTTGTTGTTGGTGGCACACAAGCTGACTGGCTGAGGGGGCCTTCCAGCGGGGAAAAGAACGGTGTTGGGGTCTGGGGCAGGCAACATGCACATCTCCACCCACTGATGAGCGGTGCTTAGTATGGCTGCCATACCATCCACCTTCAATCGTGCGACGCAGGTAGCACCAGGAGTGAAGGAGTCCTGCGACACCACCAAGGCATGTGCTGATTGAGCCGAAGAGGGCAGAGAAGGAAGATATACAGAAGTAGTGACAGGAGCGCTTGTCCCTAAACAATTGGTGGCGTACACTGATAGATAAACTATCGTCGAGATGGGTGAACCATCAAAAGGGATCTCAGTCTGTTCCATGGAATGAATGGGGCTGTCAGAGTTGAGTGGCAGGATATCACACTCTGGCGCAGGAAGCGACGAATCAGAGAGGTTGTAGGAGGAGGACAAACAGTAGGTATATTTCATGGGCATCCTACCAAACCCAATCCACCCCGCTGATATGGTCCCTTTCTCAGAGGAACATATAGGCCCCTTAGGAATTCCAAACACCGTGGCAGAGAAAGCATCAGGAGGTTTGAAGAAATCTGAGGTAGGAACGGACAATAATGCGCAAGTAATCGAGGACCCAGTGGCGATGTAAGTGAACCTGTAGCCCCGAGGAACATCAGTCTGCCCATAACCATTATACCCCCAGCAGAGAGCACTCTCATTGGCCAACACTCCACAGGAATGGTATTGCCCAGCAGAGACTTGCGTGAAGTTGAGGTATAAGGGAACATCCGTCTGCCCATAACTGTTAGATCCCCAGCAGAGAGTAGTTCCATTGACCAACACTCCACAACTGTGATAGTATCCTGCAGAGATTTGATTGAAGTAAGCACCTGAAGGAACATCAGTCTGCCCATAACCATTGTATCCCCAGCAGAGAGCACCTCCACTGTGGACCAAAACTCCACATGTGAGATATTGGCCAGCAGATATTTGCACGAACTCGGAATTAGAAGGAACGGATGACTGTCCCCAACCATTATTGCCCCAGCAGAGGGCAGATCCATTGGCCATCAGCCCACATGTGTGATACTGGCCAGCAGATATTTGCACGAACTTGGAATCGGAAGGAACGGATAACTGTCCATATTCATTGTTACCCCAGCAGAAGGCAGACCCATTGACCATCAGTCCGCATGTGTGATACGTCCCACTTGAGATATGGATGAAGCTGTAGCCAGAAGGAACCTGTGTCTCCCCAGAATAATCATAGCCCCAACATTGAGCAGTGTGATTTGCCAGTGCACAGACATGGTAAGAGCCAACAGAGATCTCATTAGAATTGGGGTCATACGGCACAAGAATCTGATTACTCCCACTGTCTCCCCAGCAGAACGCACTCCTTACAGTCCCACTCAACCCAGTTGATGCAGGAGTGCACAGAGATGAAGAATCAGTAGTGGTGGTGGTGGTGGTGGTTGTTGTTGTTGTTGTTGCATGTCCTCTGCCACAAAGGGAGCACAAAATGCATGCCAGCAAGATGATATAAATGGGAACAGCAGCCTGTTTGGTGCCAGAAAGGAGCAGCATGCCTCTAACACGCACAGGCAAAGAACGATCTTTAAGTGGGCCCCACCGTTTTGTCTGTTTGTACAAAGAAAGAAAGAAAGAAAATGAAACCATCAGAAGATTTTTTTTTTTTGAAAAAAAATCACAACCACCACCGACAACAACAAAACGGATGGGGAATGGAATGAGGAGGGTCAGTACTACTGGGGGTGTGCAATGGGGAACAGCCCGGGGTTTTGGGGGGGGGGCAGGCACTACCACCACCTTCTCAGGCTGGAGCGAAGGTGGTGGTAGGTTGTGATGAATGCATCTGGGCGGCGGCGTGCACTGATGAAAAGTTGGGGGGAAGCGTTTTAAATTTAAAGTTGAACAC
>CDFI01093846.1:0-12774 GCA_000826405.1 Acanthamoeba divionensis | reverse complement strand
TTTTCATCTTCATTTCTTGTGTTGCTTATTCTGCTATCTTATCAAACACGTCCAACAGGCGGGTCTATCTTGCTGGAGAAACACAAGATGAGATGGATGAGTGGGTAGCCGCTATCACTAAATGCAAATCTCTGCCAGGTTCAGTCAAAGACATGGTACTGCACCACAACATGTTACTCCTTGTTATGTGAGGAACATAACCATAAAGTACCTTCATTTGTCATCAAACAACTGAGACATCTTGATCCAATACAAGGTTACTGGTTATTCAAACGACACCCTGAGTCTTTCCAGAACGAACAGTTATTCAAATACTCCACTGTATGCCATACACTGGGACACCAAAGATATTGTTGTGAGAAAGAACCCCATTCTGCCTCCTCTTACACCACTTAGTGATTATGTGAGTATTTCATTTATCTACCTCGCACAAAAGAAGAGAGATCTTGTGTATCTTACCAATATCATTGCGCTTAGGTCGGCAGAGGCAACCAAAGGATATTTAAAGTGTTTCAGATCATATTTCGTGCAACTGATGATGAAAGCGACGCATTCAGACGTAAACATCCAACTTCTTATCCATTGTCTTGTCTTTCACTTCTCTTATGGCTACAGCATTTAGCTCTCTCTGCCATTACACTTTGTGGACCTAATATATGGTATGTTATAATTTTTTAGGCAAAATGGCTTCCGTAGTGACCAAAGCGCGTGAGGATGACCAGTTGCTCCAAAATTATCTGATAGAGGCATCCTTGATCCATTCTTCTTTGATATCAGACACTCAAGGGAGCCTTCCTTCCAAACGTCCTTACCTCAGTCTTTATTTTCACTTCTTGGAGATAGAAGAAAAGAGAAAAGAGGGCAAGGACAAAACCTCTCAACAATTCCAGTACAATAGGATTTACAAAGGAGATAAGAGAGAGACCTTGAAAGAGCCAGAACAACAAGGAGAGCAGAAACAGGATGCAGAGGAGTTGAGACAAGAAGTTCAAGAAAGTGGAAGAGAGACCAGAGAAAAAGAGGCAGAGGACACAACTGTGGAAGAGAATGAAAGCACACACGGAGGAGAAAAGCTTAAAGAAAACACAGAACAACAAAACAATAGCACAATCAAAGAAGAAGGGACTGTATCTGCAGGTCAAGAAGCAGAATGTAGTCCTCGTACCCTAGAAGGCACAGATGAAGATGCAACAGCAAACAAAGAGAACGAAAAAGAAAGCGAAATAGGAGAGGAAAGAGATGCGAATATTAAGAAAGAGTCCAATGAGGATGCTGGCAAGGATACCTCAAATCAGCAGGAGATCGAAAAGTGTGTTAGAACCCATGTGGTCGTTTCATTAGCGGCGAAGGAAGACGAAATGGTGGCCGACATTCTCAAGCGCGTGCTCAACAAATATCAGCGTATATACAAACAGGCTGCCACACCTGATGAAGACTCTGATGATGATGCCAAGGGTATATTTATAACGCTTCACTTTTTTCAGACGATTTATTTCTTGTTCCTTAAATCATGCCTGAACAAAACCTCTCTGCTTCAGCACTACATAAGAAGAGAAAGAAGTCATCAAACATAAGATGGGATGCAACAAATTACTTACTTCAGATACGAGGTCAGCGCGAGTATATCCTTCGTCCAGACCAAATATGCATCTCCACTCTTGAATATATGTAACTGCTCCCCTTCCCTCTCTTTTTAGAAACCTCCCTCAAGTGGCTTTTTCTTCTCATACGCTCAATTTTTGTGATTCAGCAAAGCATGCCTGGCCAAGCGTAAGAAGATTGAGTTTGTGCTGGTGCCCAAACATCGGATCATTGAAGTAATCAGATCTAATATAGAGAGAACCAAGATGTCAGAATCTCCACAAGTACATGAATCCTCTGCTCTCTTCCTCCCTTGTTTTTCTAATATCAATAGCCAACCTTGCTATTCTCTTATGTACAGCAAACGAAGCAAGAATTTGAGAGGGTGGAATGCTATGACATTCGATCATTGCAGGATGTGGAATTCACGGTCAAAATTCTTTCCATTGAAAACAGCAGCGCCTTCTTCGATTTGAATCCGAATATTCAACTCTCTGTGGAATGTTGCCTGTACGTACTCAACCTTACACCAAAGAGTGGAGCAAGAATGTATTGGCTAACGAGAGCAAAGCGTGCAGAGAATAAAACAACTGACACAAACACTATATCACAGATATTATGGAATGCTTCAGCTGGGGATCTTTAGAACACCACAAACAAAGGGCGCGGCTTGGACTTACTCCAACATTTTTAGAACCCATATGCCCATAGCTAATCTGCCCAGAGAAACAAAAGCCTGTTTCAGGCTTCTTGCCCACCAAGGCAAAGAGGTATACGCGAATTTATTGATGCCTTTTAATCCTGATACAACATATCATGGAAAAACAATTAATAACATAGCATTTGTTTCAACAGGAATGGGTAATAGGCTGGACAAATATTTCAGTGTTTGATCACATAGGAAGCTTTAGGACAGACAAGCTTAATCTCAACTTGTGTCCTGGAGACAGACCCTCCATATACGCCTTGTCTCCACCAAACATCAAGGCCTTCAATACCAACAACAGTAGTAGTTCTGCACAGAGTAACATAGCTGCTCACCTTGGCTACACCAACAGCGGTAGTTGGGCTCCCATCAACATCAGTGGAAGCCCCGTCAGTACCAGCATTGAAGCTTTGGCACAAAGAGAAACCAAAAGTTGGAACACCAATGATATCTTTAGCGGCAGTAATGGTAGTAATAGTAGCAATGCAAATGGAAGCTTCAATGGCGACGATGAGCTGTACAATACAAGTGCGGACAACAATGAGAAGAACTTTTCTCTCAAAGTAGAGTTTTTACCGCCCCCTCCCAAGGGATTGCTTATCACATATACTTTTCCGAACCTTCCTCTTTCTGGTGAAGAATCTGATGCTGATAACCAAGATGAAGTTATTGAAGAGAATGGTATATGGCCTGTTTTTTATGCATTTTTTCTTATACTAATATTCTGATATTCTATTAACTTGTTATTAACAGATACTGCCATTCCTGACAAAGACACCATATCCACACTCAGTGAGTTGCTGTATAAAGGTAATAATCCCTCGTTGTCGTCGTCTTATTATACTTCTTTTATGCTCACTCTTTTCGGTCTGATGGCGGGTGCCTATTCAGATATGTTGTATGACTTGAATTGGGAAGAAAGAAAGTTTGTGTGGAGCCACAGGTAGGGAAATTGTTTATTTCCTGCCTTACTCATATCTTGCTCATGTGCATTAACTTTAAAATCCATCAAAGAGGTTATTGTAAGAAAGAATTATCTTGGGCGCTACCCAAAGTTTTGCTCTCGGTTGACTGGATGCACCGAAACTCCACCGCTCAGGCACACCAGTACGATTTATTACATGATATTCAGCATGTTAAATGATTTTAGCATTATTTGACATTAACTTACCTGTATTGCTCTGGTTCACTAGGCTGTTGAAGGATTGGGGTAGGCTTGAGGCTTTCGGGGCTCTCGAGCTGCTTTCAGACAAGTTTGCTGATGGGTGGACGCGAACATTTGCGTGCAAATGCCTTCAAGAGCTATCAGGTAACCACTCGACAGAGGAATAATGTAAATAGAAATTAAATGAGTGATCAGAGAGTTGAAGATTCCTGTGAGAGATCGCTTTGTAGTGATTATTACTTACTTTTCAATTAATTACCATCTTCCAGACCAAGAGTTGTTGGTGTTCCTTCCACAGTTGGTACAGGCACTCAAATATGAGACTTACCATAACAATGCTCTGTCTCAATTCTTGTTGGAGAGAGCTCTGCGATCTCGCCTGCTCGTTGGCCAGAATCTGTTCTGGGAACTTAAAGTGGCCATGGACTCAGAAGAGAAGATGGAGGAGGAAGGAGACGAGGAGGCAGCTGGTGAGGAAGGAGAGGAAGTCTTGGAAATAGAAAGGACAGGTATAAGAAACCAAGCTCGAGCTCGAAGAGGGAAACATCTTATTCTGAAGGCAAAAATGCCTCTCTCTCTCTCTCTCTCATACACACACCAGGTGGAGGCGGCTATGGGATGGCGCTGCGCTATGCGTTGTTGGGAGAAACATATCTCAAAGGATGCGGCAGTGAGCACAGAACAGAGATAGACAACCAGGTCTGGCTCACTAAGAAGCTTAGGGTAATCGCCAATGAGTTGAAAAAGCTTCCAAAGAATGCAAGAGATGAGCATCTTAGAACACAGCTCAAAGAAATGCACTTTCCAAGTGAAGGAGTCACTTTGCCTCTTGACGCAAGGTAAGTTATCCATCAATCATTTGCCAAGAACTGTTCCCACTCACTGCTCTGTCTATTTTTAGAATACGAGTGTGTGGGTTGATGGTCAATCAGTGCAAAGCACTCGACTCCTTCACTGTGCGTCCCCTCTTCTCACACGCATCACTTCCCACTGATTTAGAAAAAAAAGAGAGAATTTAGGTAGCTTACCTGAGTACTTATATGTATACATATAAAGGTGCCTCTCTGGTTGGTCTTTAAGAATTCGGAGGAGACGGGAGATCCCATAAGTGTAATATACAAATCAGGAGATGACTTGCGCCAAGACGCCCTCACCTTGCAGCTGATACGCCTTATGGATAGGGTTTGAACGCCAAGCATTATCATCCTCATGTGTTCCATTAAATAATATCTTGTTTACCCAATTACCATTGACAGTTGTGGAAAGAAGAAGGCTTGGACATGCAGATGAGTGCATATGGTGTCCTGCCAACGGGTGTTGATGAGGGGTACATTCAGGTGGTACCTAATTCCAAGACTGCCGCTGAGATCCAGAAGATTGCTGGAGGAGGAGGTAAACTACAATAGCCAGAAATACTCTTCGTCTCTTATCTAACTGCTCTCACACACACAGGGCTTGGAGGAGCAACAGCTGTCTTCTTGCAGGATACAATAGCCAACTGGCTGAAGGTCCACAATCCTGTTGGTAAGCTAACGCCTCCATAAACAAGAAACCTTTTGAGAGAAAACTCTCATAGACAGGCAAGAGCCTTTGGGAATGTTGCCCTCTTTTCAACTTCACTAAATCATCTCTTCGTTTGTTTACACACTCTCTCTGTCTTTAAGAGCAAGAATATGAATGGGCAGTACGTAACTTTATTGACTCCTGTGCGGGCTACTGTGTGGCTTGCTATGTGCTGGGCATCGGTGACAGGTCAGTTGCTAAATGCTGCAATGTGTTTAATTGTTGCATCTGTCTCTTATCACCCATCGTCTCATGATAATATGACTCATTCCAACATTAACAATAGGCACAATGACAATATTATGTTTTCTACCAGTGGGCACATGTTTCGTATCCTTTTTTTTCAAGCACACACCAAGAGAGAGAGAGAGAATGTTTTGTTAAGAAGGATATTTGTAATCATAAACCCCTTGACCTTGCGGGCAGACATTGATTTTGCTCACTTCCTGGGCAATGTGCTGCGCTTTGGCCCCATCAACAGAGACAAGGCCCCCTTTGTGCTGACACCAGAAATGGCATACGTCATGGGCGGAAGGTATCTCTCTGCTCTCTGTGCTCTGTGGCTTCAAATCAATCACTCACTCACTCACTCACTCATCCACCATCAACCCTCTTATTTCTCTGTACAGAGAGAGCCCACAGTTCAATGAGTTTATAGATCTGTGCTGCCGTGCCTACAACATACTTCGTAAACACACAAACCTGTTCATTGCTCTCTTTTACATGGTAACTGTTCTCAAGAGCACATTTTATTTCTAAATATGAACAACTTTTTTATTTTACATTTATTTATTTAAAAAAATTAACAGATGCTTTCGAGCGGCATTCCGCAGCTGAGACGGGAAGAGGACTTGGCTCACCTGCACAAGGCCCTGCAGCCACAGGCCACCGACGCCAGCGCAGCAAAGACCTTCAAATCGCTCGTCTACAAGAGTCTGGACACCAAAACGACACAACTCAATTTTGCTGTACATATACTGGCCCACAGGGATTAAAAAAACAACAATCGAAGTGAATGAACACCCGATGATGAAATGAATTGAAATGAATTGAAGACGATGAAGCGATGATTGCCTGCTTTGTGACCATTCCAACGGATCAGGGCGTGACGTGTGATATGATGAATGATGAATGATCACATACTCACTAAATATTATATTTTGTTGTTGAGAGAAGAGAGATCTAATTTTGATTGTTAGGAAAGAAACACACATTCTTAAGAACTCATCATTATTATTATTATTATTATTAAAAATTAGAGTGTATTGGTTGTTTGCACTGGTTTTGTTTTTACCTTTGGGGGGGGCTGTACCTCTAGGCTCGCTGTTTGGGCCCTCCGGTCTGCTCTGAAGAGATATCCTGTGGATGTAACCCCACACACACACACACACACATCAAGGGAGAGCAACAGGTGGGGCCTAGGGATGTTGTTTGGTGGTGTTTGTGTGGAGAGGGGGTGGAAGTGGGGGCAAAGGTCATTGATGACTTGATGGTGTCCAGTGACCACCGCCTTCCTTCCTTCCCTCCCTCCACACAACACGCAGCGTTGCTTCTAGGCCACACGCACTGCCTTCCCTTAATTGTGGGGTGGTTGTCTGGGTGGGTGGTGGTTGTCTCTCCTCTGTTGGCAGTTTTCTTGTAAACATACGGGGGGGGGGACCCATCCGTTGTCGTCGTCGTTGTTGTGTCCGTTGGATGATGAGGGCGAGCGAGATGAAGATGATGATGATGATGATACATACACATCTCGAGATGATGGATGGATGGATGCGGCAATGCTCTGAAGTCTGAGTTTGGGTGTGGCCACCATCAGCTCCACTGCTGGTACTGCCTCTCGAAGAAGAAGAAGAAGAAGAAGAAAGGGATGATGATGAAGAAGAAGAAGACATTCGTTGTTGTCGTTGATCGTCATCGGTCGGTTCTTTCCCGGTTTTTTGTTCTTATCGAGACATGACAGGATGAATGAAGTGTATGGCTGGCCGCACACAAGGCTGAGATGAGAATTCGGTACTGACTGACACACGGCCATGTGGTGGGTGGGTGGTGGATGGTCCAAACACAGGGGGACGTAAGCTGTTCGTCTCACAAATGGAGTCTTCGATCATCATCGCGTGTAGAAAATATGTACAGTCCACTGGAGGAATGAAGACGTGAAGCGAAAGATTCAGCTAAATCGGGATGGTTCGTTTTGTATCAATATACCAGGCATGGCCATGCTTTAGTTGCAACGGGCACGTAACGCGGCGGCCACGTAAGGGGGGAAAATCCACAGAGAATATTCCACACAAGGCCCAAGTAACTCCACAATCAAAGAATAATAAAAAGAAAGAAAAGAAAAGAAAAAAGAGTGTTCCAAATGAAACAGTCTAGGGGACTTGGGGCTGCCTAGTGATGATTGTTCCAGTTGGGCGGGGCAAAGCCAGACACTTGGAATTCTGCGACCTGTCTGCCGCCAACACTTGCATTGCTAGCGCAATAAAAGGGGGAGGCAAGAGGAGCTGCAGTGATGGCGCTTGCAGAACAACAAACAGAACCACTTCCAATCTGGTGTGGCGGTTGTTTGCTTGTTGTTGGTGTTGGTGTCATCAAGGTGAGTCCAGAGTCTAACTTCTCGGTCTTGTCGTTTCCAAGTGAAGAATTAAAAAGCTGTAGTGGCAGAGGCAAGGAGAGTTCAGGTGTCTTGTTGTTGGGAAAGACTTGATTAAGGCTTGACGCTGATGAAGGCGATCTACTATAATATGATGGACCACTAGCAAAGACATCAAATCCATAATTTGAGCTCTTATTGCCTGTGACGTAGCTGATAACACCTTTCGGCGGTGGCGGGCTGCCAGTATTATTTACAAAGGATCCTCCAAGAAGACTTAAATCTTGTATGGAGATGCCAGAAGGAGGAGAGGGAGGGCCGTCCAGCCTGCTAGGCGCAATAGAGTTGAAAAGATCAGCTTCCAATTCGCGCAGCGTCATGACAGAGCTAGCCGGTTTAGAAGAAGGGACAGAAAGCTTTTTGGTGGATTGCTGTTTCTGACAAGCGGGCACATTCAATCCATGCGCATTCTCCTTGCTCGCATTGATAGGGGCACAAGAAGTGACAGCTTGGCTCGGCTTCTGTTGACTTGGTTGCTCAGGCTTGGGTGCACTTAAAGCCTGTTCCGTGGAAGAAGAACTGACAGCGCTGGTTGCCAAGGTTGCGAAGTAAACCTCCTCACCCTTTTTGAATGTCAAGTTAAGA
This sequence comes from Acanthamoeba divionensis, assembly GCA_000826405.1. Lineage (NCBI taxonomy): Eukaryota > Discosea > Longamoebia > Acanthamoebidae > Acanthamoeba > Acanthamoeba divionensis. Next base: position 4,527 of record CDFI01093846.1, on the reverse strand, counting down.
AGAGCTTAAAGAGTGAAAGGAATTGGTGAGCAGGTTCCCGCGTGCGCAAATACCGTATAGCATATATAGGCCAACAGTTCATCTAGCACACCTCGAATTTGAGTCACGTACTCCGCATATTTTTGCTTTGAACACGCTTCAGCCAGTTCTAGGGATGAATATATAGTTTAAAGCACGGAAGAAGCCACAAATTGCTAGGATATTGCCATACCCCCTATTACGGCCTCAACAACATCTGCTTTGCCTTTTGGGGTAACAGGTGTGTTCGGTGGCAATAGCACAGATAGTCCCAAGGTGTCAAAACACTTCGCCAAATTCTTATTGTTTATCACTGTGGCCCTTAGCTTTAATTAACAAAACATGTTAAACCTCCAAATGAAAATGGAGAGAAGGACAAGGAAAGGAGGACATACCTTTGTAAGCAGGTGGGGTGACATAAAGCGCCGTGTTTGCATTATGAAAAATGAAATGCGCTCATACAAGAAACTGTCACCATAAAATTCAAGAATTTCAAAGTCACTGGTTTGGTCCTGCCACGCAGAAATAAGGTTAGAGATAGCACACAAGGAAGAGAGAGAAGGAAAGGAACAAGTTCACACTTACAGTGGGTGCAACTGATTGCATCAGAATGTGGTTCTTGTGCAGGCTCTTCAGCTTCTCCAATAAAGTACCGCGACATTTGTCCATGGGTTTGGTTTGGCTGCTTTCCCCCTTTCTCTTGATTCCCGAGCCCACATTGTTTCCATTTGGTGCGAGCGTGTTGGGGCTGCCCCGACAAAAATTATTCTTCTTTGCAGACTGCTGCTTTTTGTTCATTGTGGATCTTTTTTTTTTGGTTTTTTGTTTATCTGTCTTCGTCCGATGGTAATGTATGAAAAATTCACGTCTGCGCAAGATGAACAGTTAAAAAATGATCATAAATACTACGGCCAAGAAAGGAATGGTTGGTAAGTTATACTTCTCGCGTGTGGCTTCAGTTTTAGTCGTTCTCTCTGTGCGCACAAAGCTTAATTGTTTCGATCAAAGGCTACTTCTCTGAGGGAAAGAAAAAAAAAGATGTGCAGGTAAAAGTCTCGAGAGAGGAAACCGTGTGATGAAAAATCCAGGAATGGGTTGTCCCTCTGCGAACCGTTAACGAAATCCAGGAAATTTCGATAATCTAAGAAAGTTGTCGTCACAAATTACACCAATAAAATTCAAAAAAGTATGAACCGATGCAAATTCAAAAAAAGGAACTCCTCCCCATTGTTCTTCTTCGATAGAAATGTAATGAGGCCACTCCCAACCAAGCACCGATTCCTGAAGTCTAGACTCGCCTTACTGGTTGCTGTTATTTTTGTTTTTGCTTTTCTCTTGCTCTCTGGAGGACACCCAGTATTGGAGCCGCGCTACAAAGAATACTCTCAGCCGCCAACAGTGATTGCCCCACAGATTGACATTAGAGTGCTTCTGGAGGGTGGAAGAGATAACTGCACAAGGAAACCCAACAGGAAACCAAGAGGGCCTCTGACAGGAGATGAAGGGTGGATAGGAGAACACTTGACACAGCTAGTGATAGAATCAAAGAAAGTCCTCCACTGCTCCATAGAACGAATAGGTTTCTCCAGGTGGTGGCGCCTTGCACTGAAGGCCGAAGGAAAAGACTATGTGTATGGAACGGAGTTGTCAAGGCCACAGTATGGAACACACACCTATGTCTCTCACGTTAAACAAGGATGAAGATGGCGCTGACATGCTTGTCTTGCCTGGTTTATTCAGGTCTCTACGAAAGCTGAATCTGACTAGGGTGAGTCAGATATTGGAGGATGACTGTTACTTCCGTTCTGTTATCATACGTGACCCGTTCTCTCGCCTCCTCTCTGCCTGGCACCAGATGAGGTTCAGCCCCCCCCCCTCCAATGGACTCTGACCTTCTTCCTTTCACCCCCACCTATGCTTTTCTCTTACTTTCTGATGGTTGTCTTCACTCCCAGAACGGTATACCCTATCTTAGCGAAGAGATATAACACCACAGGGCTTATTAAAAAGTTGGGATCTCCTATCCTCTGTATTGTATACTGTATTCTTAATAACTTATGCCACAAACTTGATATATGGTGGCAACAGCCATCAGAAGGTGTCCAGTGACTTCGGGAAGTTTGTGAGGAAGGAAGCCTTCATTGGAGACAGCTCACAATGGAATGCGCACTGGCGTCCTCTGATCTACTTTTGTGGCCTTGATGGATCCTTTGATTTTGACTTTATTGGAAGGTACACACTCTCTTTCAGCTTTTGTCTTGGGTCTGGAGTGAGTTGTGATGATTGAGATAATGGGATGTGTGCAGGTGGGAAGATAAGCAGATATGGATGCCCCTTCTCATCAAACGCCTTGGTACTCCCCATATATATATATATATATAGCCCAACATAATGTGCTCCCTTCTGTGGCCCTCTACTCCCATTATACCAACAAATAGTTTGACAACTCCAGGCTTGGAGCAGGAGGCCAGCTCTGGGTGGGGGCCTTCCTCAGGCAGGTTCTTTGATGCCAAGATTGGCTCAATGAAGGCCAATGCATCAAAGAGGTTGGAGGAGATGTACACAGTGGAGTTGTTGGACCGGGTCGCTCAGGCCTATGATGTTGACCTCAAAGCCTTCAACTACACTTACAAGTATCACTCCTTGCGTACCACTCTACTCCAAAAACATGAAGAGACCAGGGTGGTATAGTTTCACGTGCTTGACAACAAATGCCCTATGGATTGACTGGTCTGAAATATATTTATGAAACACAATATTGGTTACAAAATGTTTCCAAAACAGTTGACGTACAATGTTGCTGACCACAAACAATGCCTCACAAATTGATATGAAGTTTTACAATCAGCTCATGAAACTACCAAAAGAAGCTTTGTCACCCATTCCTGCTGACCTCAAGGCCCTCAATTATGCTACATATGCATATGTACCACTCCCTATGCTCTCATCTGATCCAGCTCAAAGACTTTGAAGAGAAAGGAATGATCTGTACAGATCTTGATGCCATTAAGTTAAGTGAGAGTAATATATTTCATTCATTTATTCATTCATTGTTGCAACACATTGTTTTTGTTGTTAGTCCACCATTGCAATGTCAATGAGGCGGGCCAGACATGAGAGCGCCAGCTTGCTGCTGGAGGGCGAGGATCTGCTGCCGCTGCATGGGGGGCAGCTTGTCTATCTGTTGGGGCGTCAGCTGAAGGATCTGCTGCAACAACGCTCTCTGCTGCTCCATAGTGGATATCATGGACTGCTGGCCGCCTCCTCCTCCTCCTGCCATCATCCCTCCCATCCCCATCATAAGAGGTGGCAATTGCTGACCGCCTCCAGGCTGTGGCCCTGTTTACACAGATACACGCACCAACAATTCAGTTTGCTGCCCTTGTTGGGATAATGTGTGTGTAGTGTGTGTAGTGTGTAACATGTTTTTCACCTTGTTGTTGAAGCTGTGGAGGTTGCTGCATCTGCATTTGGGACATTTGCATGGGTGACATTGGGTGGCCGCCAGCCTGCACGTAAGATTTAAGCAAGAATTAAAGAGTTAGTCTCTGCTTGAATATAGTTAAACGTAGTTGTCACTTCGGTGTAAATTTAGTACAGTATAATGTGTGTGTGTGAATTGTAAAAAAGTATACATATGTAGTGAATTATTTTTGTTAACTTAAAGTTGTTGATGTCAACCACCAACAAACTACATGTACAGAAAGATAATATATCAAACCTGTTGCAGATGTAGAGGAATTTGGAGAATTTGTTGTAGCTGCTGTTGTGGAATTTGTGGCAGCTGATGCTGATGCTGCATTTGAGTCATTTGCATCTGCAAATTGGAAGGAAAGGAAGAAGAGAGGAAAGAGGGGGAGAGGGGCTCTTGGTTTGTTGCAGTGTAGTGCAGTGTAGTGCAGTGTAGTGCCGTGTAGTGTTACATGACACACTACACAATTTTGTGATGATGACTCTGTATATGTCATGTCTTCTAACGATTAAACATGAACGAAAAGAAAGAAAGAGTTATTTCAATTACCTGCTGTGGTTGCTGTGGTTGTTGTTGCTGCTGCATCTGTCCCAACTGCTGAGGCATTGGTTGGCCCATAAACATGGGTGGAATCTGTTGGCCCATAAACATAGGCTGTTGTGCTGGAGGCTGTTGCTGAGCCGGAGGGGGTTGGGCCTGAGGCTGTTGCATCTGTTGGGGTTGTCCATAAGGAGGCGGCCCTCCAAACATTCCAATTGGACCTGCACACACACATATACACATATACACATATACATTAAGAGAGGGCTCTTTACTTAGGTTGTGTGGCGCAGTCACAGTACCTGAAGGCTGTATGGGCATGGATGAGGGTGGAGGAGAAATGGGGGCCATCTGCTGCTGTGGTGGTGGTTGAGTTTCTAATAATTGCTGTATCGTGAGAGAGAGAGAGAGAGAAGAAAGCAGAGATGGTTAGCCACTACACATTGGTTTGGTGTTGTGAGCTCGAAGAGAGAGAGAGAGAGAGAGAGAGAGAGAGA
>CDFI01093815.1:0-10209 GCA_000826405.1 Acanthamoeba divionensis | reverse complement strand
AGAAGAAGAAGAAGAATATATTCAATTTGCACTCAAACATTAGCGAGCCAATGTTGTTGGAAGTTGTTCTTCTTCATTTCTTTTCGTTTCTTTTTCACACCTCCTCCTTTTTTATTTCTTCTTTGTTCTCACTGCTGTAGTTGTCACCATTGTGTGCCTGTGCTTGTCGAAGTTCCACAGATGTGGTGCCTGTTGATTCGGCTCCGCCTGAGTAATCAAACATCTGCGGCTTGCGGCCCAAGAAAGTGCTTCCGTGCATGAGAACCAAGATGAGGTAGGGGACGAACAAACCGAAGAAGATGAATCCAATTCCAAAACTGAAAAAGAAAATAGCAGCGGCTATGATGAAATAAATCCACGCCCCAATGATGCTTATCGTGAAGCTGGCCGCCATCAACCCCTTGTGTTCGCCCGCAGCGCGTGATTTGTTTATGTCTGGATACACTAAGCATATAATGACAAGGGGGAGCAACACAAAGGGCCAAATCAATAAAGAAATGCTTGTACAAACGATGTTTATCAAATAGAACTGCTTCGCTGTCTTCGATTCTCTGCTTGCATCTCCTCCTTCAACCATTCTTGCTGTCTTTCTTTCTTTCTTTCTTTCTTTTGTGGGGAAAGAAGTAGCGCAGTGGTGGGGATGGAAGGAAGCCGTCAGCTATCTGTTGAGAACAACTTCTGCTTCTTTGGTCCTGTGCCAAAATGGTGCAGCAGCAATGATGGAGAATAGTGGGATTGCTTGTGTGTGTTCATTCAATTATTTCAGAGCAAACCCGAAAAGTGGTGTGTGCGTAGCCTGGCTCTGTGACTCAACAATGCAAGAATGATCGGAATGCGAATGCCCGATTTGCGTTTTTCCGCATTGCAATGCCACTTTGCTTCCTCGCTGCAGCATTTTCTTTTTTTAATTAATGAATTCAAATTAATTAAATTAACTTATACCAATACAACATTATTAGGACTACCACGTGGTAGTGTGTCTGTGGTCAAACTCCTGCTGCTGTGCGAGATTGTATGAGTTGGACCATTAGTGTGTTCTTGGCATCCACAGCAATGTCCAGCGGCGTCTCTCCTTCGCAGTTGGCAATCCTCAAAGCTGCCTCTGAGCCAGGAACTTGCAACAACAGCTGCAGTAGGTCCGTTGAGCCTATTCCCCCCACCCACCCGTTGCAGTAGAAATGAGTTCACAAGCCTTGGGAACCATCAACAACAAAGCTGCAAACAGTGACAACAGTAATTACCAGAAAGAGCAGCATGATGGACAGGTGTGTTGTTCCAAGTATCCAGAGCCAATACAGTGGCTCCCAGAGATATCATATACTCTGACAGCGCTGAGAACAACATTCGATTAGAAATGGCATCAAGTCGAAGTAATTTTACACTCTCTGCTCTCTCTTGGTTGCATACCAAAATGTCCCCAGTGGCACGCGTATCCAAATACCTAGTAGTTGAAACAACGAAGAAAGAAACGTTTAACATACATAAAGACGAAGTAGTAAGTTTCTAGTTCATGTTGTTACTGTTTCTCCACAATCATTCGTCCATGAGACCAAGTCTTTGCTATGCCTCTCCACCATTAATTTAAATACATCAAGAGACCCTAGATTTGATTGCTTCATAAATGAATGAAACCAAACAGAGCGATTCCAAAACAAGGGAATGGTGAGGACTTACCCATATAGGCTGGATTCAGAAGAATAACCACAAACAAAAGTTTAGTTAACAGGTAATAATTCATTTCAACAATAATACGCTCTAGAATTAACCTGCATAGTGAGGTGGCGTCTGTATTGAGAATTAGTAAGTGTTACAGCATTTAAAGTGGGTCATAAAAATAATTGCTATCATATACCTGTCCTTGCTGGTTTCTTGCGCCAATGTCAGCTCCACAGTCAAGCAGGAACCTCACCTACAAGAGGTTGACAACGGTTATCGCGTGCTGTCATGCATTGTTATTGAGACTTACCATATCTACATTCTTCTTCTCTGATAAGCAAGAAGAAGTAAATGTTAATCACACTAAATGATCGATTGATTTCAATCTAGGATGCGAGGGTGCAGTTACCAGCTGCCCAGTGCAAAGCTGTCTTGCCGTTCTGTTTACTTTAGTTAGCTAAAACAAATCTTCTCTCAGAAATAGGTTAGGTAGGAGATTTACTTGATCTCTTTCATTTAAGTCATAGCCTTGCCTCACCAATAGCTTCAAAGAGTCAATTTGCCCCTCTTTTGCCTGCAACATTTGCACATACATTATAATGAAGCTTCATAGAAGAGAGATATGTTGATGAGAGATCAGCAGCATACCGCCTTGCATAATATGGCATTTGGAACTTTGCGGTCAAAGAAATCTACCACTCCAGTATGCTGTTGATTTGTTGAGAAAATCATTCGACGGTTCGTAACAGATAGACTTCAAAATCCCTCTGCTCTATCGAAGCAGAAGGAAGGAAAGCTGGTTTCTCTAACCTGGTTTTGTATTGCTGATGGAATAGAAATTCCCTGATTATCGCAAATCGCTGGAGCTGCCCCCCTACGGTGTGATCATATTAGCTATTTTACGAATTCTGTTATCACAAGCTACTGTCCACTGCAAGCAATACAACATCTTCATGCAGAGAACAGTCGTTAGTGAAGGAATTTTGGGAGATTGACTTGTTGACTAGCAGCTCGACCATTGGCATATTTACGGTTGACACAGCATGGCGTAAGGGCTAGCTCCGTGTGTGTGTGTGTGAGTGTGAGTGTGTGTGAGAGAGTGTGTGAGAGAGAGAATTGATAATGAATAGCTGATCTCTGAAGGAACCTACAGTCCAGCCGTTTTTGTCTCGTGTGTTGACGTCAGCACCTTTGCTAAGCAGCACTTTGAGTGAAAAGTGATCAAGGAGAACTTATAAGTGCTTGTTTATTAAAGTTATCTTGGATAACTCTAGTGTCAAATGACTTTTGTCAAAAAGAGATGTTTATATTATTGTTTTTTTTCTCTTGTACACTTGTCTTAGCATAGCATGTTTTTAGAAATAAAACTCACTTGTAACTACTTCTAACTCTCGCTGCAAGGTACTCTCTTTAGTAATACCTTCTTTTCTTCTCTCTTTCTCTCACTTCTTTCACCAAGCTTCAGTGAAAGTACTCATGTACTCTGTTGTGCCAAGTGCTTTACTGTTATATTAAATTTGACAATGATAACAGGCACAAGCTCAATATACATGTAAAGTTTACACATTTTAGTAACCTTGGTTAAAACATAAACCTTTGAGTAACATAAAGTAAACCTTCAAGTAACATAGTGTTGCTCTTTAAGTAGATAAAGTTACCTTTATATAAGGCTATGTCATGTAAGAAAGTGTAAAAGAAAACCTTTATTAAGGTAATGGCCTCTTTAGGCTCTAAGTCACTAAATGAAACTATTGAAAGTAAGGTATGTCAGATAGGACCCTTAGGAGATTTGTTAAGTGAAATCTTTAAAACACTAATAAAAAATTATATCAAGCTTACAGTGACTTAGAAAAGGAAAAACAAGGAATGTGAGTTTAAATCCAATTTAGAAATTAATTATACTGTTATTGTAGAGCTTCTTCAAAAAGACATTGTTGTAAAATATGACAAGCTCAAACTTAAAGTTATAGAAATGAGCAAGATCATAAAGCTAATGTCATTAAAGCTAGTTTATGTAAATGTTAAAAGCATTTTATATAATAAACCTGCCTCAGTTACATCATCAAGGTGTGCTTCTTAGTGTATTAAAAGCTCATTCAAAGATCAAGACTCTAACAGCTATAGTTTGACAATATCTGGCAGTATGTTCTATGTCTACTGACCATGTAAGAGATTACATTTACAACTATAAAAAGCATATACAATCTCTCATATAGCCTCTATCAGTCATGTTCCCTCTCTTTAGCCTTCTATAGTAGCTTCTTTGGCATATAGTAAACATGTAATAAGTGCTCTTTAACCTATAACTAATATTATATAAGGTGCTAGCACTCTTTTTATCACTCTAGAGTGATTTTGCAGCTGCAAAGACTATAGTACAACTGAGAACTATCATTAATGTTACACTCTATTAGAATCTTTTCTTAGCTTAGAGACCTATGCTAGAAGACCTTGTGTACAGGCATTAGCCTTATAGCTATGGGCAAGCAAGAGCAGCTCTTATCTAACACCTTACTATAGTTGTACCTGCTTGCAGCTATAGCCTGCCTAACATCCTAGTTTTTAAAAGAGACTTTGATGAAAGTGTCAAAGCATAGATAGCTAAAGTAGCAACAATGGCATATGCTGATCTTTAAAACTTTAATATGTTAACTATAAGCATTTATATAAAACTAGATAGCCCTACTTCAGCTTGTATTAAAACACTATTATAGGAAGCTAATATAGAAGAGATCATTTTTACACTATGTTTTAAGTTTGACAGCTCTAAGAAGTTAAAAGACTGTGTTAGCCTGATATAACAATTTTTTCCAGTCCCAAGTGAGACTATAGCATGATATTATAACAGGTATCATCATCTTATTGTTAAATACACAAGTAGTCTTAACCACAAAGATATATGTTCACTATATATGAGAGTTGCCTAGTTAGCTAAGGTGAAATGACTAGCTAGTTTAATAAGATGTTAAATGATAGAAAGGCATCCTTTAAAAAAGATTACCAAGCTAACAGGCCATCATCAAGCATGCTATATAACAATAAAACTTATAATTATAAGCTTATTTACTATTGTTGTAAAAAAGCTAGACACTTTGCTAGTCTTAAAATATATATTTTATATATATAAACTATATATGTATATTACACTTGATGTAAGATTGTTGTAAGAGAGATATATTTATTAAATTTAATAAATTGTATTTATTTAATAAAGATGGCCTACTTTCTCCAGGTACTAAGATTACCTTAAGAGACTAAGATTTAAAAAGTAAAGTATAAAAGATTAAGTGAATCTTGAGAGTTACAAGAAGTTGTAGTTAAAAGGTGAGTAAGTTTATCTGTTTGAAGATAGAGAAGGGACCTAGGCACTTGTAGTCTAGCTTAGAAGAGGGCTTAGTGGTTGAAAGGTTATAAGTGTAAAGCCAGACTTGGTCTTAAACTCTAAAAGTGTGAGGTAATCTGTGAGTGTTTACATAGTGTGAAGAGAGAGTTTGAGCATGAGCTATCTACTTTTAGAGGTAAGAGGAGAGTAACTAAAAGCATTGAACTTTGTAAAGGGCAGCTAGAGATAAAGTAGTTGTATGTAAAGTCTTGATGTAGTCCTTGATGTAAGCATAGATTCCTAGCCACCAGAAGTCATTGGTAATAAGGTCATAGGTCTTGGCTTATCTAAAGTGTCCAGTAACTGGAGAGTCATGTCTCTGTTTAACAATTTTCAACTGTTACAGGGTCAGAAATCACTATCTGGTGAGGCAATGATGAAGCTTTAAAGGGCACAGTTAGTACAAGGAGAATTTCCTTAAGCTGTTGCACAGGTCTCAACTGAACTGGGCATAATTGAAACTTTTCTAGAGGCAGTAAGATGTTAGACAGGCAATTAGCTTTATCTTTTTCTTTAAAAGAGTAATTCTTACTTAAGGCATCAGCTACAGGGTTGAGCTGACCAGGAAGATAGACTATGATAAAGTCTGACTCATTGAAGACAGTACCTTGCTAGTGCTTCTCATCAAATCAAAGTCTACTCTGATTATAAGAATCTCACTTACTTTTAGACCATAAAGACTCTCACTTTATGCCATGCATCAGTCTCTAAAATAAAGAGCAAGGTTAGGTCAACATGTCTGAGGATAGGTGCATATGAGATAACAGTCTTCAAGGCTTGAAAGGCTTGCTGGGTAATCTAGGTCCAATAAAAAGGAGTGTTCTTGTAGGTTAGTTGAGTCAAAGGCAAAGTTATCTTAAAAAAATTCTTGATAAATCTTTTGTAAAAATTAACAAATCTAAGGAAACTTATCACAGCAATTACAGTAAAAGGAATGGGCCATTATAGAATGAAATCCACCTTGTCTAGGGTCATACTAATTCCTTGGGCACTGACAATGAATCCAAGAAATTTAATGTTACTTTGATTAAATAGGCATTTTTCTAACTTGGCATATAACTGGTACTGGAGAAGCCTTTGGAAGACTGTGGCAACATGTTGGTTGTGCTCCTTCTAGTTGATAGAGTAGATGAAGATGTCATCTAAGTAGATGATGACATAAATGTCAATGATGTCATGAAAAATTTCATTCATCATGTCTTAAAAAATAACTGAAGCATTGGCAAGTCCAAAGAGCATAACAAGGTATTCAAAGTGACCATATCTAGTTTTAAAGATAGTTTTTCATTCCTCTTCAGGCTTGATTCTGACCAGGTTATAAGCTCTTCTAAGGTCAATCTTGGTGAAGCACTTGGCTTGATAAAGTCTGTTTAAGAGCTCTTAGATCAAGGGCAAGGGATATCTGTTCTTTACAGTAAAGCTGTTGAGGTCTTTATAGTCTACACAAAGCCTCAAAGTTTCATCCTTCTTCTTGACAAAGAAGATGGCAGCACCAGTAGGAGATGTAGAAGGTCTAATAAAGCTCTTTTGTAAGTTTGTATCAAGATACTCTTTAAGTATAGTGAGTTCAGTCTGAGAGAGATTGTAGATGATCTTGAATGGTGAAGATATTGAAGGGTCCTTAAGGAAAATAGTGTAATCAAAGGGGCATTCTTCAAGGAATGTCAGCTTTAGTTTGTGAGAAAACTTTAACAAATTATTAATACTTAAAAGGAATCTAAGTTAAAGCAAGGGTGCTTAAGGTGTAAGTTTGAGAGAAGTGTCAATGAAGTAAGTGACAAGAGGTTCTAAAAGGTCTAGTCTATGCTTAGAATTTGAAGTGTAAGTGATTGTGACAGAAGTAATGATTTTATAGTGTTGTTTACAATGATCAGATCTGAGGTAAAAGCTATTAGCTGTCCAATCAAGCTAAAGATTGTGTAACTTGAGCCAAGGAATGCCAAGGATGACAGGGTACTGGAGCAAGAAAGTGACTTTTTGAGATGAAGCTCTAAAGCAGTTGTCTCATAAGTGACAGAGCTAGTGTTAGTAAGTTATTCATCTACAAGGGTTAAGACTCTAGGTTGGGTCTTTAGGACCATAGGAACATTGTACTATTTTGCCAGACCTAATTCTATAAAACAACCAAAAGCACTTGAATCTAATAAAGCAAAGGTCTCAACTAAAGTGTTAGCAAAGGTTAATTTAATTAATACAAGAAGAAAGTCCTCATAATGAGGCTTAAACTTGGTAATAGCCTGGACTAAATGGTCCTGGCTATGTAAACTAAAAAGAAAGTTAGGTGATTATTACCTAAGGGCCTTAATGGATCTTGAACCTTGAGATCTCTTATTGAGACAACTAAGAGATTGATGACTAGGTTCTCTATAGTATAAACATAGACCTTCTTGATGTCTCCTATCTTTCTCTGCTTATAGTAGAGGGCCTTGATGGGTAAAGCTGTCTACTACCATAGGTGAAGTACTTGTAAGAGAAATTTTAGATCTAGAAGATGAAGTGATACTTGGAGAAAGAGTTAGTTTTAAAGCAAAATTATAAGGGACAAGAAGCTTGACTGAAAAATTGTAAAAAGCAGGCTTGTGTTATCTAAGGTTGATCTGAGACATATTATATGACTCTTGCTTTCTTTTTAAATGCCTTTCTTGTATGAGTCTCTAATCTATTTTAAAAGCAACAAAGATTAGTTTTTCAAATGAAGTTGAGGTACTTATATAAGCCAAATGGTCTTTAACTTTTAAATTAAGCCTTGATCTAAACAAAGACATCTAGGCATGTTTATTAAAACTTATGTCTAAGGCAATCCTTTTGACTAATGTGCTTTTGATGATCCTTATATTACTGACTAGGATGACTTGAGCTTGATTTAAAGCTTGGTGCTTGATGCTTGATGCTTGGTCTTGGAGATTGATAACAGATAGAAAATCAAGGAGCAAGAGAGAGGTAGATAAAGGAATATAAGGTCTTTAAGTGAGCTAAGCTCAAAATTAAAAATAACTATTAGGATAAAATTTCTAATAATGTCTTTACAGAGCTCAAGAAACAATTAGTGACTGCTTCTATCTTATATCACTTCAACTTTGATAAACTTACATACTAATGTGTCAGATGTGACAATCAAGGTAGTACTTGCATAGCTTGATGATAATGGTAGTGAATATATAATGTCTTATGTTAGTAAAGTACTATAACTTGCTAAGATCAACTATAATATTACAAAGTGAAAATGTCTCTTAGTAGTCACTTAGACCAAGGCTTTTCATCCTTACCTTTATGGCTAGCACTTTATTATGATGACAGATCATCATTTCTTACAAAGGACCCTTCTAGCTGCTTGGCTCAGTGAGCTCTTTGCTTATAAGAGTATGACTTTAAAGTCAAACATAGAGCCCTCCCTGATGCTACCACCCTGACAGTTGCTAAGGCCTTTATAAAGTAGATCATCTATAGAAAGAGCAGTCTAGAGATTTTATTCTCTAATTATAAAAAGACTTTTATAGACAAGCTATGGCAAGAAATCTACCTAGAAGTAAGCAAACACTTCATGACTGCTTATCACCTATAGACAGATGGGCTTGTAGAATGTTTTAACTATATCACTAAGAGTATACTTTTTAAAGTAACCAAGCCTGCCTAGACTAATTAAGATAAGTGGCTTACACTAGTAGCCTAGGCATATTGCACTATGGTACAAGACACTACTAGTGAGATGCCCTTCTCCCTTACTTATAGCAGAAACTCATACATGCCTATGAAAGTAGGTCTATACTTACTCTTTAAGAAACTTACATCTTTCTAGCACTATTACAACTTTATATAAAAAATAATGATAACTTAAGTGCTAATAAAGGCAAATATCAAGGTTGCACAAGCCAAGCAAAAGCATCATGTTAACAGACACCTTGACACTATCATCTTTATACTAGGTGAAATTGTCTTACTTCATCAAAAAGCCATCCTTAAAAGTAGAACTAAAAAGCTTTCCTTTTGCTAAAGAAGACCTTATAAGGTCATTAAAAAGGTCACTTTAAATGTTTATAAGATTGTCAGTGTGCAGTGGCTGACTGACTGACAAAAAGTTAATATACAATGCCTCAAGCAATTTAAGTGCCAGAAGAGGCCTGTAACTATAATGTCAAGTACTCTTTTAACACTTCATCCAAGATCAACCAAGTGACTTTTATGTGTTATTATAAGGGTCAAGTGGAGCTGTTATGCCACTATGAAGGCTTCAGAAGCACCTCCAACCTTTGAAAGCCTACAGGACAGCTTGAGGACACTGTTCTCATTGACTATTACTTACACAAGAGGGCAAAGTGCAACAAGAATCTCACCATCCTTCAAGATGATGATCTAACTTTTACTTAATGTAAGCTAGCCTTTTAGATTCTCCTTCTTACATCAAAGTGCAAACTTTCAAAAGCTTAGAGTTTTGGTGAGGCAGGTGCCTCACATCTAGAAGAAAAGAGTGTTACAGTATATAATATTTGAACTTTTTGTTTTTATTGTTTTTCCTTGTCTTTTTATATGTACAAAGCACTCTTAAAGTGCCATCTTCTCTTAAGCAGACAAGGGTTATCCCAAACCCTTGTGGGACAATTGTGAATCTCTCTATTGCAATGCAATGCCCTGAACTTCCACTTTGAGAGGAAAATGACCAAGGAGAACTCATGAGTGCTTGTCTATTAGGATTATCTTGAATAACCTTGGCATCAAATGACTTTTGCCAAAAAGAGACATTTTTATTGTTATTCTTTTTCTTCTTGTGCACTTGTCTCAGTGCAGCATGCTTTTAGAAATAAAACCCCACTTGTAACTATTCCCAACTCTCTCTGCTAGGTACTCTCTTTAGTAATACCTTCTTCTCTTCTCTCTCTCTCTCTCTCACCTCCTTCACTAAGCCTCAGCAAAAGTACTCATGCACTCTGTTGCGCCAAGTGCTTCACTGTTACAGCTGCACTGCATTCATGTGCCCTTTTTTGTCAAATACTTTGTGGGATGTGCAGCTGCCAGATGTGTGAGTTCTTGGCAGTACCATGAGTCCCAGTGAGAGGCAGGCTGGAGGCAAAAAAGGTCATTATACTCTTTTTTCTGTTACGGTTCCGGCCAGAACAGGAATATCTTATCAACAACAGCAACAATCGCGCATCACATACCACACACACGGGGGGAGG
>CDFI01093800.1:0-10335 GCA_000826405.1 Acanthamoeba divionensis | reverse complement strand
CAGCTGTTATGTTCTCAGTGATGAGCAAGATTTGCTCGGGGTAAAAGTGCATTGCAAACATGACTATGAAAACAGCCATGACCAAGAAGAAGATGCCTCTCTTGAAAAGCAAGCGTCTGCGAGCATGATGCATGCTTGGTGATAGTGCAGCTGTGTTTCTTTGGAAGATGGCCCACCTTTGGGAAACAAGCAGGTTGAGACCTCCTTGCGTGGGTTGTTCGCCATCTAAAAACAAATTTAATTTAATTTAATAAATAAATCCGATTTGTTAATTTTATAACCAATAAAAAATCAAATTTCCAGGAAAACAGGGCAGCCAATAGATTTGATTTCTGATTCTTGGCTTCTTCTTGCTCATGGCAACACCTGATGATGGTTTGGGTCTATTTATTTTTATTTTGGATTGAATTATATATATAACCCTTGGAATGAATGGACATGTGCCAATGCTGCTCAAGGAGGCCATTTGAAGGAGGTGCTGCAATAAGCCAAGGTTGTCTCTGGATTATTTAAGCTGTGTAGGGGTGTTCATGAACCTCTGAGGCCATATAAAGATGATTCAAAAGTGATGTCATTGGCAAGAAGCTAAGGCTGTCCTTACACCATATATCTATGAAATGAGGCTGCTTGTTGTGCAGGCTACACATTCACTTTAGTTTAAACAAAGAAACAAATTATCAGCATGCTCTCCTTGCCTTTCTTTTTTTCTTTTATTATTAATTTTATTCATTTACACTTCTTTGTTTGTGGAATACACAAGAGAGAGAGAGAGCAAGAGAGAAAGAAAACAAAACAAATTCTTAAGAGGATCTCTTTCTGTGGATGGTGTCCAGATCTTCCCAAGAGGGCTCTTTCCATTCAGTCTGCAAATGAGCTAATCCATGGAACTTGAGCTTTTCCTATGTGGCATTAACAGAGAGATAATGTAAGATCTCAAGCAATTATATGCCTGTCACATGGAAATCTCTTTGTTTCACATTAGCCCAGCTGAGTTGAGTGATAATTCGAGATGATGGATGGAGCTATATAAACATTTGGGGGGGGGCATTCATTGAAAATTCTTACGCGGGTGCACTCCTGATAGCGTGCCCAGGGTTCCTTGCATTCATCTTCTTTCACCTCGCCCTTGACAAACCTGGCCAGCCAACCATGGAAGCATTTGTCATGTTCTTCCTTGAGCTCTTGGCATGCCTCGGGTTTGGAGAAGTCTATGTGAGCAAATTTGTTTAATGACTCTGGTGATGTCGTTGTCTGCTGCTGCTCATCGGCGCTCATTAGCAAAAATGCTGTTGCTTGCCGCTTCCTGTATTTTCTCAAACCGATGAAGTTCTTTTGATGATGCAAATAGCAAAGGGGCCTATTGTTATATATTTTACAATTCCTGGAAAACAGAATAATATAATTAATATATAATTGGTGAGGACAAAACGTACCGGTAGGGGACAGCAACAAGGCGCACATTGTTTTTGTTGTACGTATTTCTTGGATCAGGTGCTGCACCATGAATAGGCTCAGAGTGCTCACCAACACCGTGATGAAGATAAGAGTCAAAGGGCAGCCACAGAACGCTTGTCTACTTTTGGTTTACTTTTTATGAGCTCGAAATAAATCAGTTTGCTATCAGACTTGGGCCCAAGTCTATTGACGAGTGAAACAGACAACAGATATCAACTGGGCAAGGCTGCTGGCAAAGGATATGCAAAAATGGAGAGCAGGCTCAAAACAACCTAAAAGCAATTGTTATCAAACAACAAGATAACAAAAGAGGCAAAAAGGAAATAAGAAGAATTTTTCCTTTTTTTGATTTTGTGTAAAGAATTGCTGACAATACAACAATTGTTCAACAGATTATTGCAATCCTTTATATCTTATATGGTGTGTCAGCTCTCTTTCTTTTTGTCCTTCCTAGAGAGGCATGCCTTGAGCCTTCTTGTCGCATGGCGCTTCTGTGTGGGCTTGTGCGTCTGATAGTAAGCAGAGAATAGAAAGCTCTGCAGCTGCTTGCTCACATGAACGCTCTTGATGTTCTCTGGCGAAAGATAAAAGTCTGAAGTGAGGAAGGTCTGCTGGCCTGGTTCCAGGTGTGCGTTGGCCTTGTAGATGTACTTGAGGAGCTTGCTGCAGCGAGATTCCATGGTGTTGAGTCTTCTCTGCTCTGCGTACCAGATTCCCATCTCCTTGCCACTCATCCTGGAGAGTGTGTCTCTGAACAAGATATCTATCCTTGCACAGAGCTCTTGTAATTGGGAATAGACATACTATTTTCACGGGGAAAGATGAGAGGATGATTTCATGCGTTGAGATCACAAGAAGGCATATGCAGTGTGTGATGTGTGGAGTAGATTGTGGATAATGTGGAGTGCAGTGTAGATTGGTGTGGGTGTGGGATATGTGTATGTTTGGTGTGTGGGGGTGTAGTGTAGTGTAGTGTAGTTTGTTTGATCTTACCTTATACCAGTGCGCCCATTGTGGATAGTGTGCACAGAACCTATCGGCCTCATGGAACGTTACACGCACAAGAAACAAAAAGTACTCTTCCTTTTTGTGTCTGTCAAAAAGAAGATAAACCATAGTCTCTTAGCCATATAACATAAAAAGGAGATTGAGCAAAAAGAAGGAGAGGTGTTTCCTTCACCTGCTGGTATAAGGCCCCAAGCTGCTAAGAACAGTGTGTTGTGGCGAATGTACCACAACTCTATTAAAGTTCTTATCACAGATAACTACGCCTTGATAATCTAAAACATTCAGTCCCCAGCATTGTTCTCTCACCTTCTTCAAGATCTCTGTATTATTTCCTGTGTTCTTTGCTGTTGCTCCCTCTTTCTTTCTTCCTCCTTCTGTTTTCTTAATAATACTGTAGAATTCCTTCATTTCTGGTGCAGATGACCATTGATTCCTGGTTGCAAAATCAGCTGGGCTCATCTCTTGAAGAGTATATTTATCTCTTACTCCAACCAAAACAATATCTTCTTCTGAAATTTCTGGGGGATCTTCCTGAAGGGTGTGAACCCCTCTAGTCACTATCCTAAACGTATAGCACTTGCTCTGGTCTTGTGGAAGAGCATACTTGCAGTGATTCCAGACCCTCCAAAACAGCTTTTCTACAAACGAATTCCAATCACTGTCAGACATGTCCCTTTGTTCTTGTGTCCTTATTGTTCTTCTGAGAACCTTTTTTGCACACCTAGCGATGAAACTATGGGAAGTTGTTGAGATCAGCCACTCATTTGCTTTTTCATAGTAATACAATGTTACTGAGATCCCACAGTTGATTCCATAAATTGTGGCAGAGGCGAAGTCAATCTGTGGCAAGAACCTCTCTTCATCTTCAGCGAAGTGAAATAGCCTTGGAAAGCCAAAACAGGCAACTTCCCAATTGCTTTGCTCATCCAAAACAAGACCACAGCACTCTCTTACAACTTCACATTTCTTCAGAAATATAAATTTTAGTACCCTAGTCAAGTGCAGTTAATGTAGTTAAGGGAGAAACAACTTACAGGAGGAGATGAGAAGGGATGTTGGTTGAACTGTACAAGGTTGGGATAGCGCTGATGACGGGATGCACGGATAGATAGCTCCTGTCTCATGAAATCTATACAAGCACCCCTATTGTGCAATGAATTGTTATCATCATGTCATCCCATGCACATGCAAAGAAGGTTTCTCACCCCTCACGAATAGATCCTTCAAGAGATAGTCTTATATATTGCACTGTCAGAAGACCCCTACTCTTATCACCATTACGAGGTTCAGAAACATCTTCTCTATCTTCATGTTGGTTTCTAATGGTAATTGTCCTCATTTTGTTCTTGTACACATCAGTGAGCTGCTTTATCTCATCATTAAGAGGTTGATAAATCACGTGGAACCAGTCTTCAAAGTTCTGCCAATTCCATTGTGCACACTCCTCACTTGTGATGAATTGCAAATACTCATTCACCTTGTCATTGACAGAAAAATCAATGGCTTTACCATAATTCTTCAGAACGCTCACCAACAGAACTAAGCCCCTAAGACAATGAACCAAACATTTACGCATACGTCTGTTTCAAAACAATAGAAGAAAGGGGGTAAGTCAGTAAGTAACAATGTAAGCTGAGCAAGATTATGTAAGTATAGCTTTAAACTTACATGGTACCCTTTTCTTTTCTCCACATTTTATGTGCAAGGCCAACCTGAGATAGTGTGTAAGCATTGATTGAATGCTTGAGCCTCATCATATCATATGTCCATGAAAAGTACTTTCATTAAAACACAACACAACAATCCATTTAGCAATATTGAATGACAGCATAATGAACAGAAAACAAGATGCTGAATGTTCTATTTGTACCTGAGGTGATATCTTTAAAGTGAACTCAGCAGGCAGAAACTGTTGACAGATGACTACTTGCAAGTCTTGATAGTCGAGCATCTCCTAAGCCAAGGGAATTACTCTCGTAAGGTCCAGGCACATGGGCAAGTAAAAAGCTTGTCTGATGAGAAGCATAGTAAAATACCTGCCAATGTGAAGCTTCATAGATGGTCATATCAATGTTGCCACAACAATAGAGAGCCTCCCACCGCTCTTCTTCAGGCCTGGTCAGTTTATATGTATATAAAGCCATGCAAAAACTGGTGTTATCTTCATGGCACACCCTTCTCTGCTCTGCTCTCTTTCAGCGAAGAGAAAGCCATAAGCCTTGGCACAGTGACCAGGCTCTTTTTTTTGGGGGGGGGGATTGCATACCTTACAGGAACTTGTGTATGTTCTGCTGTAGTTGTTTTAGTGTCTGCAGCAAGAGGCCCCACATAACCATCAACTACAACGTAAAAGTCCCAATCTGGATGAGAAACAGATGGAGTATTATTATAACGACAATGAAATAGCAATGATGACCAGGGCCTCCATGCCCAAAACGCATGTCACCTGAGCTTGGCGTTGCAGAGCCAAGTGCTCTTGATCCATACACAAAAATTCCCTTGACCAGGTGTTTTGGCACTCCTAACAAGGATTCTATGGTTTCTGTGTTTATTTCAGAGGGTTCAAAATGCCTTTCCATAAGTGCACCAAGTCTTCTTCTTTTGTTGACAACAACACAACACACAAAAGAAGCAGTAAGGGCCTCCTTGCAAAGTTGCTTTTAATATTAATTTAAGTTGTGGCCTTATTTAGTTAAATTATTTTAGTGTTTGGAAAAATCCCAGAATTACTTATTTTAACTGAATTCACACCTTAAATCTAAAAAAGTTCTTTTTTTTTAAGCCACTTAACATTTTTAAAAGTTAAAACATGCTCCCCTTCTAGAATCAACACATCTAAATAATGGAAGTTCGATGTCAGCTTGCTGGTAATATCTGTTAAAATAATATAAATAATTTAATTTATTGTTCTTTCTATGAACACTCCGTCACTTGCGTCTGCCCTTTCTTACTGACTCTACAACCTCCACCCTTTTGGAAGGGACATCAAGGGAGTGGCACAAATGCAAACCAGATTTGTAATTGTCCCATGCCTCCTTCACCATGAGAGGGTTATATATGTGCACTGAAATGGGATTCTCTCCAGACAAATCACAGTTAGTGCCAAAGCCATCAACATGGTGCATCTGTACAGGAGTATGAGCCAACCAGATGCCTAACTGGGTGTCCTCGTTTGCATAGCGCTGAACAGGGACAATGATTTTTAATTAAAGATTAAGGATCCAATAGGTAAATTATAAACCATTACCTTCAACCAAGCCATGTTCATAGCAAGGAATGAAACAACATCTCCTGTGAGGATGTAGATGGGGCCTCTGGGAAATGGTGGATAAGTGTCATACTGTTCACACCCACACGTGATATATAGAAAGGTCTCAGATTTCAGAGGAATTCTGATGATTTAAGGACTGAGGGATGGAAATTACTTGAAAGTCTGACTCTGCCCATTTGGCCCATTTTTTAGATGTGTTCCTGTGAACTGGGAAGCCTGCATAGATATTCCCAATCACTGCCTGTTTCTGTGGAATCACTGCCAGCATTTCAAATAGGGAGTCTATCCTGACTGCCACATCCTCATCACATTTGACCAGGAACTCTGTGGGCATGTTCTCATGCACGTACTCAAGCATGAATCTTGTCTTGACAAACAAAATCAGCTTCAAAAGGAGACACATGGAAAGGAACTGGAAGTTACTCACCTTGTCTGGTAGCTTCTTGTAGTGATCCAGAAAGGGGGCAATGACTATGTCCCCCATTTCTTCTGCCTCCTGCCATAGAGAGTCATCCTCTGAATGGGCCACCAGGAAGAAGTACCTAGCTCCTGGCATGGCCGACTGGGCATCACTGAACAGTGTCAGCCACGTTTTTCGCCAAACATCCCTGACGTCCCTCCTTTTCAAACACAAAACATATGAGAAGGATTCACAAATGCAACTGGAGGGGGGGATGGACCTGGAGCTCTGGGAGTTGATGGCCATCACCATGCGGTATCTGCAGTTGGGGGAGCATCCATATGTGGGTGATACACCTTTGTGTAGTAGTGCTTCTGCACACTGTTCGCATGCTCTTGCTGATTCTTTAACTTCGTAGGACAGCTTAATGGTCCATATGAGTGTGGTTGAACAAAAGATGACGAGGAGTAGCAGTTCCCTGGAGAGCCTCATAGTCATGAGAGCCCCTTGGGTACTTTGTGTTGGAGCCGAGAGCACAAAACATCGTGGACCCACCCATGTCTATATCTGAGGACATCTTCTCAACTCATTATTTGAAAAGAAAACACACTCCTATTCCTTTAAGGAGCATGTATTGTAACAGTTTCTTCGGAGATCTCCATTGTTGTTGTGGTCTCTTCTCCTTTTTTTAACTCCCAACTGAGCTTGTTTCTATGTGGTCAAGGTGTTTAAGGTAACTTACTCCCATTTCCATAAGAACAGTGTTAACAAGAAAAGGGAAAACCTTCAAGATGGATCTCCTGAGGCCTTAGTATGATCATTAGGTTTCTTTTGAAAACACAGCAACTGACGACAGTCTGGAGGAATGATTGGAATGTAGTTCTGTGGAATGGCATTCCATCGTTGCTGTTCGTCAGTCAGGCAGATTGACAGAAGTTGTCAAAATGATGATGATGAGTTGCCAAGATGATGGATCCACCATTGTCACTCGTCTTTCAGAAAGATTGAATGAGAGCATATAAATAACAATTCATTCATTCCCATATGGAACATAAAACATACAACAATCAAAACAACAACTACAACAAGAGTAAGAACAATGTTTAGGAAAACAGTTTTTACTAAAGTTCAGAACAGCACCCAAGTGTCTGGAAAGAGAGTCTCTGCCTTTGTGTTGGGCTCACGTGCTAATGGCTCCAACCACAATGGAGAAATGAAGAAGGGAGGAAAGGGTGCCCTGCTTTCCAGCTGTTGTGAATCTGAAGAGAGGGGCAACAAGAGGAAACGTCTTGGCAAGAGGTCTTGGCATAAACCAACTGATGTATTCAACAGGGGCTCCTACTGTGGCTTTAGGAAGCACAACCTGCCATATGGAAATGATGTTTTGGAGAGGAAGGGTGACTTCAAACGTCTGAGTCAGTTGAGAAGCCACCACTCCAAGGGAGTCCCTCTGATCTCCAGTGTGGACAAGCCTATGAGCATGTTGTGGAAGAGAGGATCCAACCAAGAAGGAGCCAAAACGATCAAGTTTGGCATCAAAGAGAGACATTGGAATGTCTCTGCACTTGTGTGCAGATGTGAGAAGGACCTGCTGCTGTGCATGGGAGAGACCCATTACACCTGGGATATCATATGAAACGTCTCTAAAGTTTGTTTATGAAGGAAGTTGTTAGTAATCCCAATCTCAAAAACGTATTATGTACAGAAATGTTTTTCCATTCATCCAATATATCATAAACAGTTGTTGCTCATCCATTAGCTATGCACCAACGACCTCTGCAATCACATCACCATAGGTTAATACTGACACTGGGTGGTTACTGGAGTCCACAACGAACAAACGGTGTATATTGTTTGCCAGCATCGTCTCCAAAGCCTCTTGGATTGAGATGGACGGCTTGCAGACTATGGGACCTCTTCTTAACTTCTAAAGATATAGTTAATGAAATGAAGAGAATTTAGCAAGCAACAATATCAATGTATTTGAGATTTGAGACCTATATAGGTACCATTTCTTTATGGTGGCTCTGAGCACGACTGTTCTGTAAAAATTCTTCAATGTTGTAATTGAGCACTGAAAGATGTCTAAACCGCAGAGGTTGTCCACAGGCCTCCCACTCTGACCATACCTTTCACAAGTCCACAAAATGGTGGTCCTTAAGATAAAGAAGTAATAGTTATGTCAACACTGCTTACTTACCATGAGATCACTGGCACTTACAGCATCAACGATAGTTCCATTTTTGTTGACCACAGCAAGACCACTGACCCTCTTGTGCACCAAATCAAATAACAACTTGTGTAAGAAGGTGTTGAAAGGATAGAAGGAGGACTGGCCATACCTTGTTCTGCATTTCTTTCAGAGCCTCTAGCCCCGTTGTGGATTCTAATTCTACAGAATAGACTTGCTTAGGCAAGTTCAAATCTTTTACCTTCCTTCTCACATTGTCAAATATCAGCCCATGTTCTTCTGTGACATATTCTATGAGGCCAGTCTGTGTGATGACTCCTTGTAACAGATAGTAGTGAGCAATTGTTAATCATCTTTAGTTGGAAAGAGAAAATACCTGAGAGTTGACCCTTATCATTGATTACTGCCACTCTGTGGTGATCTTTTAGCAGTTCAGCAACTTTTAGCAAGTTATCATCCTCTTTGACTGAAATAAAGGGGTCCCTGTGGGAAAAATCTATAGATTGTGAATAGTCAAACATGGATGGCTATCAGTGATCAACCAATTGAGAGGTACCTGCTATTGCTTTGACTGACAGACTTTCCAATATCAAATGCTCAGCGAATGGGTCCTGGTCATCTTCTTCATATTCCCTTTGCAATCTTCTTTGGTTTTTACCTTGTAGCTCCTTGCTATCACCTTGTTCTTTCTCTTTCACAGTTGCAGAGGACTTCCTTTTTCTACCTTTGAGTTTAAAGCAAATGTTTGATGAAGGGGACAATGAGCTATTCAAAGAAAGAGAGAAACAATGAAAGAAAGAGGAAAAATCTGCCTTTGAATGTTTCATTGACTTCTACAAGCTCTACAACTGCAGCAGTCAAATCTAACACATCAATAAAGCCCTCATACTGCTTCTGCTCAGTGTCATAGATGGGCGCAGAGAGTATCTTTGCATCTGTAAGAGTCTGTCAAAAGTTTGGTTAAAGATCTTTGTGCTTGCTAACTAAGAGGAACCAATGTAAGATGAATGGGAATCTCACAGCCAGCGCGGTGTAAAAGGTGTCTGTGGAGTGTAACTGGATCAAAGTACCATCCTTCATCCAGAATACCACATCAGAGGCCTTAGCCTTTTGGAGAGCGCCTCTCAGTTCCTCATAATTCTCCAAGCTCTGTGAAGCAAACAGACCTTTAAAGAACTGTCTCAAATGAATAAAGCAAACAAACACAGAGTAGGGATAGGGTGTGGGGGTTACAAGGTATACCTTTTCTTTGGGGAGGTGGTGAACTTTGGCCCTTTTCTTTGCCTCACCAGCATGGTTGCTGCTCGCTTCTGCCTCTTGTGCAATTGGAACAATCTCTACAGGTTCCCCAGGTTCCTTTCTCTTCGATGCCATCCTCCTTCTCCTCCTGGTGTCTATGCTTCTTGCAACTGTTGAGCAAAAGATCTTAGTTGGTGTTGTAACGGTTGCATGCAGGAGCACATTTGAAAGCTTTAAAATGCTCATTTAAATGTGGCCTACACTTTGCTTAAATTCCACAGAACCCTCACAGCCCATTGGTGGATTAATTATTTACTGATTTATGATTGGATTAACTTTTAGCCAATAAAAAATCAAACACTGACCATTCAAAAATCCTCTCATTAATCTGTGCCTCATATGGTTTCTAATCATTAAATGGTTATTATATAATATTATATATTATATATAAAATATTATATTATCTGATTTGATTCTGTGTACATGTGTGGATGAAAAGGAAAAAATCAAACATTGAACAACATGTTGCCCTCCCTCTGTTCTTTTCTTTTCAATTCTCATTTATCTCTTCAACTCTTTACTCTAATATAGAAGAGCTCAAGAGGTATATGTATACTCAACTCTTAAACAAGGTCTTCTTCTGGCAAAACAGAAGATTCAAATTCTGAGAGAGTTCCTGATTTCTTTCTTGGTGACGCGTTGAAAGAAAGAGAGGCTAGACTTACACATTCTAATGAATTCAGACTCCATCAGACCGAAAAGTTGTGCTCA